>ML842504.1:34308-44411 GCA_009831015.1 Picea engelmannii | reverse complement strand
TGCCCTGGCATGGTAACCAGATGGTGGCAATGTCATACTACTAGGTACCCATGAACCTAATAGGCTGGCTCGTGAAGAGACCCCCTATTCTCTGAGTAGATCTTGTTTGTTATTTTTCGGGTCCCTCCTGTTTCTTGTTGAGAGGATTTTTATTGCCTTCTCGGGGATCCCTGAGCGAAGCATCTCTAGGTTTCATTTTAGGCTTTTGTCTTTTACTAGATGCTTTTACCTTCTGGGCCTTTTGGCCCTTCTTCCCACGAGATAAGGTGCAATCCTACAAATAGGTCAACCCAATGCCCGGACAAGGGGAATGGGATAAATGAGCGGGAGACAAGATGAAACAGTGGTGCTATGATGGGAGTGGACGATGGCTCTTCAGAAATTCCCCAGTGGAAAACCAAAACCTATGGGCACAGGCTTGCTAGGGCACCCTGTCAATTCCTCCAATCATGGTCAAGTGGGCCAATGTAAGATCTAAGCAGTTGTTGGAGATAAAAGGAATCAGATGCATATATTTAAAGGTTTCAATGATCAAAAGTGACACATACCATGATACCTGGACCAATTACCTCATGGAGCAAGAACCTCTTCTAATACAAGACCAAGCCGATGGTGATGGATGTTGTTGCTGTTGACAAGATAAAGCTTATGGAAGAAGAAAAGGATGGGCCCTCCAGGGCCATGCTCAAGTCAATCCTGCTCTCCGTACTCCATGTCTAGGACCTGTGGGCCTCAAGACATGATCTCCTAGTTATCCCTAAAAATTGGGATAACAGTCATTACACTTTGGAGCCACATGTGCCACTTGGAGGGTTTGTTGCACATCTTGCGGGGTGGTTGTATTTTGGATCTTGAACTTGGATGTTTTATGGCCCACTTATGTTGAGCACTCCATCTATTGAGGCCTTCTTCACACTCTTTCCATGATGATGAAGAGGACATCCAATTGACGAGGTTATTTGCAAACATCTATATGTCGTTTGTTGAGGGTCTCCACACTTATGGAGGATATTCACTTGGTCTTCCACCTTGTTGATATTATTTCTACCTTGGGTTGATTGACATGTGCCACATGGGGCTTCTATTGTACGTCCTTCATCACATATCATGGGATGACCTAGTCTAAAGGACCACACATGTGGATAGAATTGATTATTTAGCACATATCTTGAGGATCTATTCATATCGTATGAATAGTAGTGTCATATCGCTACATGCCCATAGACCTAATAGGTTGGCTCGTGATGAGACCCCCTATCCACCAACTAGGTCTTGAGTTTTATCCTTTTATGGGTCCCCCCTTTTTCTTGCTGAGAAGCCTTTTATTGCTTTCTCGGGGATCCCTAGGCTAAGCATCTCAAGGTTTGATCTTTTGGCTTTTAACTTTTTCCAGCTACTTTTACCCTCTGGGCCTTTAGCCCCTTCTTTCCACAAGGCAAGGTACAACCCTTTACTAGCTTGGAAAACCCAATGCCCGAACCGATGTAGGGGAAATATGAGAGGGAAGATGATGAAAAGTGATAAGTATGGTAGGAATGGATGATGACCTTTCATAAAACCACCCAATGGAAACTCACTCCTAAGGGAACCAACTTGCTAGGGCATTTTGTCATCCTCCCCAGGTATGGACAAGTCAAAAAGCATAAAGTTCAAGCACACGTCATGAAGAAAAATAGAATCAAATGCACATATTCAAATGTTTTGAGAATCAGAGTGACACATACCATGATACTCAGACTCATTACCTCATGGAGCAAGACCCACTGCTACTTCAGAACCAGGCCGATGGGATGGATGCTGCTGCTGTTGATAGAATGGAGGCATTGAAGAAGAAGGATGGGCCCTCCAGGGCCCGACTCAAGTCAATATGGATCTCAGTATTCCATGTCTAGGACTTGTGGGCCTCGAGACATAATCTCCTTAGTTATCCCTAGGCTAGGGGATAACATTTGGCTCCAACTCTTAATTTTTTGACCACATAAAGATGATCTTCCACTTCTAGAAGTGTCTCTCAGTCATTCTCTAGTGCAAGCTTGATGGAATTAAGATCAATGGTAAGCTCACTAACTTTTACTTTTTTCTTTTCCATTGCGCTCTTTATAGTTTGCAAATCAACAAAGGAAACAATTTGTTCACAGTGATTTCTTTGTGTCTTGTGGATTAAAACCTCAACAAGTCTTTCCATGACATCTAGTTTAGGTAAAATCTGCACTTCATTTTTAGTTGTCACCAATAATTGTTTCTTCAAATTATGTGACTCACTGGGCCAAAAATCAAAATCAGCTTCCTCTATAACATCCTCTTTGCATAATTCCTTCTTTGAGGTTAGGACAACACCTTGAGATCAATCATCATCACATAGGATCTAACATTAGCAACAGTTTCTAAAATTCTTACCCTCCTATCAAAATAAGGTTGTGTAGTATCATCCAACCTATGGAAACTCTCCTCAATCAGCTGAAATATATCCTTCATCATGTTGTCATCGTATGGAGTTTTAGGTGCGGAAATTCTCATGATTTCACTCAAACAAGAAGTAACCATCAACTTAATCTCATTGTCTGAATGTCTCAAGAACTTTGACTTAACCAAGGCATACATCGATGGACACACATAATTTCATTATGTGAGAGGGTGATTGATCAATCGTTTTTAAAAAAGTTTCAACTTCCTCCAAAGTACTAAGAAGAACTTCTTTTTACTGAGATAGGTCTTGAAGCTTCATACCTGCAATGTAAAGCTTCCTACAAAAAATTTCCTTTTTCCTATGCAATCTTTGATCATACTTTATCTTAATGTCCATGAAATCAACAAATGAAATATGAGTGTGAAACTCTGCTCCCAATGCTTTATAGTCTCTATAAACTTGCCAAAAAATTTCTTCTTCACTGAGAGGCCCCATGGTTTGATTCTGTTTGTATCTTAGTTGCTCATATTCTGTTGATACCACTGTTGGAATTCAATGTTATAGCTCTAAAATTTTATGAATAACACAACCCAACAGGTTGGAAGGATCTTTGGAAACATTAAGAGTGCATGCACTCACAGGCTGGCAGGAAAACCTCGCTCTGATACCATTGTAATGTTCTTGACTTGGCTAGTCTAGGAAACTCTGCTAATGTGTGTGTAGGATTAATTGTTTACAACATATAAATGAGCATTCAAATAATAATGGCGACAAAAGACTGCAAAGATTATATTATGAAATCTCTGTGGAGTACAAATGTCGAATGCGGCTGAGTAAAATAAATCAATCGGCTAGATCAATGACAAAAGGATATTAACCGGAATACAATAGAAACTAAAACAGTAGTACTCGATACCCGAAGAATGTTGTGGAATGCAATGGATGAGATGAAGAACTACTACAGATATGTCATCTCGTACGACAACTGCTGCAAGTCTGGAAAGTTTGCCCTGGTGGCTATACCTCTCGGAAATGCCTGGAAACTGTCCCAAACAATGGCCCTGCTCTGCCTCATAGTCTTGGTGATTGTCCGGACCTCAACTGGTGTATCTGGTCCCCGTATGGATCCCCCTGGGCGAAATCTGCCCCCTCTGCTCTGGAAAACCGCGCCCTAGTGATTCCACCATCGAAATCGGTTGATGTGTGTCTCAAACTGATTGCCCAGGTCTACTGTGAAATGGGTCGGAAGGATTTCCCCAGATTTGAGCTGATGATCGCTCGGGAACCTCGAATGTGTCCTCCCCAAGTGTCGCACTCCCAATGTCCGGAAAGTGCACCCTAGATGATTCCTCCGTCAGAATCTAATGAGAAACTAGGAAAAAGATGCGCCTTTCCTTCCTCTCAACTAGGTCGGAGGGGAATCTCTGAACTCTCCTTGAGCGGGACAAGTCAATCCACTGAACCTCCTTAGAAGTTGTTCCCTCACCCTGAATGAATGAGTGCGCCCTTGCCGCTGCAACCTGCGAAACTGCTGCTGAAGATCGATGGAAGATCTGTGTGACCTCCCCGGTGACTAGGGTGTGTCTCTTAAAACCAAAATCATCCACTAGTGTATTCCTCCTGGAACCCACTGATGCGCCTCTCTCCTCAATGACAAGTCAAAATCTATATAATCATGAATTAGGTCGCTTTACCTTTCCTTTATAGCTTCCCGAAACCCTAATTCGTTGTTGACCTTTTCCCTCCAAGTGACTTTTGCTTTCTTTTATTATTCCTTGATTAAATCACTTAATTAATTAATTAATTAACCATTTTATCTCTAAAAATTGGTTTATCCATCCTTATGGCTTCTCCGGCCACTGAAAGTCACTTCTCATCATTTTATCCAGTAATGCTCTTCCTCCCAATTCCGATGAGCTATTACACTAAGAGGTTTCTCCAAGTAATATGCCCATTATGACCTTCTTAGTGAATTTAATTAAGATATGATCCATAATAACTCAAAATTATGGAAAACGTTGGAATGCAATGGAACCAAAGCCACATTGTGCGGAATGGATCCTGATGATGAACGATGCAAGTCGGGCCCAATAAAACCTCTCAATATCTTCCGAACTCTCTGTCACCCCTATCTAGCTACTCTGGTAGGCATAACACTTTGTAATGTAATAATGTACAAAAATGGGGACATTACAGTACCATCCTCGAAATGAGGGGAAGTACTCACATGTTTTTCCTAGGCTTTATAACCTGGAAAAAATGTGTTGTATTAACAAAGCATGGGGGGCATCGAGGGTTTTGAGAAAAAAATTTGGGTTTGTTTTTGGTCCATTTTGTACTTTTTCAACCAATGGTTTTTGATCCATTGTAATCTAATCCTGGTTAAGAGATTATGGTTGTAATTTAATCTGAGTTAATGGATTAGAGTGTTCGATGTTGTGGAATACCTAACTATTTTATTTGAATGATGAAGTTAATGCAATGAAGAAGAGAAATGTGTGTGTATGTTTTTCGGATTAAGAGTTTCTAGTGTAAGTCTTTATGCACAATGTATGCGTATGAGCTATTGTTTATGTTTTGTTTTTATTAAGAATCTATATGCATTGTTTCACTTGAAAAAGTTTTAAACTTACAAACAATGAAAATCCATAGACTAAATATGTTGTATTGAATATATAATATGGAAAATGAATATACTAATTATACATTGAATTATCACATATTTGAATATACAAACCTCATAGACATGTGAACTTTGATTATTTATTATTATTATTTTTATTATGTTACATTTAAGGGAAAACCTTATTTTCATGCAGAATACCCTTTGCATTTGAAATAGACCCAAGCTTACTCCAAAATCAACACTATTTTAGTCTTTGTGTTGTATGCTATATTCAAATTGATCTAGAAGTCTGTTTTCGATGAGGTGCACATTAGAGTGGCATGGATAAATCGCTGATCAAATAGCGATGAGCAAAATCTCAATAGTCATAAAGGATCACTACCACCTTCATCTTTCAACATTTGTATATTGATGCATAAAGGATCACTGCCACCTTCATCTTCCAACATTTGTATATTGATATATTGTTAGCATTTGTACATTGATGTATTGTTAGATATGAACAAACAAAATGCAAAAAAATTTGTAATCTCTAAGATTTTATTATTTATATTAACTTTTTAGTGTAAAGGGGTTTAATCAATCCAGTTCATGAAACATCTTTGTTGATAAATAAGTGAGTTGTAAAACTTCATGTTGTTCATATAAAGGGGTTTAATCAATCTGGTTCATGAAACATCTTGGAAACATCTTTGTTGATAAATAGGTGAGTTGTAAAACTTCATGTTGTTCATATAAAGGGGTTTAATCAATCTGGTTCATGAAACATCTTGGTTGATAAATAGGTGAGTTGTAAAACTTCATGTTTTTCATATCATTATTGTATAATATTTTTCATTTAATGAATTTTTGAAGTTGACTTATTACCAAGTTATGGCATCAATGTTCCATGAATATGTGTTCCGTGAATCCATTTATGATATTGTTTAAAATATTTACTTGCCATAATCAAGTGACTATGTATGCAAGTTTAATTTATCGCAGTTCTCATGGTTGCGCTGATTCCACTAGGTGCATTTTGATTTTATCGTTAAGTTCCTTACATTGATTCTCTACTACCTTCAATTTTAACAAGTCTTAAAGTCTTAAATGACTAGTGGTTCTTCTAGAAGATTTAGCTATTTTATTTCTCCATTTCAACTTGTCATGATACACCCTTTTCGCCACGACAAAAATTGGTTGATGTGGTAGTATGTGCATGTCTATATGCTTCTGTTTGGCATTCATTCTTCACGTTTATTCTTTTCGTTCCATCGCTGGTGATAATATATGTTCAAAGGCTTGGACAACATATGCTCATTTGTTTATCTGACATCAACTTTGTTGAAATTTACTTGCAGGAAGATGTTACTGGTCCACAGTCTTTAATACAAGACATTATATGGGCAACTCTTCATAAAGTAGTAGAGCCTATACTTAGCCATTGGCCAGGCTCAATGTTGCGGGATAGAGCACTTAAGACGGTGATGAAGCATGCACACTATGACGATGAAAACACTCGCTACATTAGCATGAACCCTAATAGCAATGTACGTAAAAGGCATACTGCCTACCTTCACTGTTTTTTTCTATGGAAATAGGTACATAAATTAAGATGAACTTGCTACTCCTTTTCCCATTATTAAAAAAAAAATTAACAGCTTCTTGTTATGGATACAACAAGTTGGAACCTATGTTATGTTGAGTTTTCCAAATAAACACTTATATGTGGCTTTTCTTATTTTATTTTATTGGGATTACAAAAAGAATAAGGTGTAGCATTTGATATGGATACAACAAGTTGTCCCATTATTAAAAAAAAAATTAACAGCTTTTTGTTATGGATACAAGAAGTTGGAACCTATGTTATGTTGTGAGTTTTCCAAATAAACACTTATATGTGGCTTTTCTTATTTTATTGGGATTGCAAAAAGAATAAGGTGTAGCATTTGATATGGATACAACAAGTTGGAACTTATGTTATGTTGAGTTTTCCAAACAAACACTTATATGTGGCTTTTCTTATTTTATTGGGATTGCAAAACGAATAAGGTGTAGCATTTGATATGGATACAATAAGTTGGAACCTATGTTATGTTGAGTTTTCCAAATAAACATTTATATGTGGATTTTCTTATTTTATTGGGATTGCAAAAAGAATAAGGTATATGTGGCTTTTCTCATTTTATTGGGATTGCAAAAAGAATAAGGTGTAGCATTTGATTGAGGATACTTGGAAAGTTGAGAAGCTTATGCTAGAATTATTTCAATGCGAGTTAACACTTTTGTCTAGGAGTAAGGAATTTGTCCAAACCAAGGCAAAGGTGTCTTTCTAATGGTTGTAAGAAGTAAAAGGAAACGATACTTGGCATGGTCAAGTTTAAAAATATGTTTGGTAGTGCTAAGATGTTTAAATAAGATTTCACTAGCAATGTCTGTTAAAACATTCAGCCACAGTCTTTACCAATACGCAGCAAACACATATATCGAATGGAAAAATAAAACACAATGATTTACGTGGTTCACCCAACTTCGGGCTACGTCCACCAAGCAGGTATTGATGCTATCTCATTTATCATTCAATGGATATTATACAGTTTTATAGTGTCCAGGTTTACAACCATAGCAAAACAAATTAATAACTGAGCAGTAAATGCTCTCCTCTGCATAGCAGAATTGACACCTACGCAACCGAATCTGCAAAAACGGAGGTGAGGTTGATGACTGTTCTTGGGAAGAAGGGTTCCGTTGTCAACCGTTTCAACAATCTCCACCTTGAAAACAAAATAATTCGATACCTTGCTCATTATTTTGTTCATCACCTTTTCTGCAAGCCAAGAGAAGCCAAGCACCATCGTAGCTTCTCTAAAAGTACTGGTTTTGTGAACATGTCTGCGCAGTTCTCTTTTGTATGAACTTTTTCAAGAGAAACTCCAACTTCATTGATGACCTGTCTTACAAAATGGTACTTAATAGGAATATGTTTAGTTTTACTGTGGTAGGTTGGATTCTTGGCCAAGTGAATAACACTTTGACTATCACAAAGTAGTTTTACTTTGTCCTGCATCCTTCCAAACTCACCAAACAAACCTTTTAACCAAACCACCTCTTTGCAACTGTAGTGGATAAGGCAACAATGTTCTGTAGCTTTGACATCCAACTAATAGCTCCACCTGCAAGAGTAAAGACATATCCTGAAGTTGACCTCATTTTGTCCAGATCACTTACAAAATTAGAATCAACATATCCAAACTAACTCACAACCACCGTTATAGGTGATACAGTAATCACTTGTGCCCCTCAGATACCGAAGCACCCATTTCACTGCTGCCCTTCTTTACCTGAATTTTCCATATATCTGTTGAAAACCCCAACTACATGTGAAATGTCTGGTCTTGTACTAACCATCGCATACATTAAACTTCCTATTGCATTAGCATACAGTATTCGAGACATACATTCCTTTTCTTCTTTTGTACTAGGACATAAACTTGAAGAAAGCTTAAAATGGGAAGCGAAAGGTACAGAAACTGGTTTCACACTGTTTATACCAAACCTCAAAAGTATTTTCTCGACATACTTCTGTTGTGACAACCAAAGCTTACCATTCCTCCTGTCTCTGAATATCTCCATGCCCAAAATCTGCTTTGCTGCTCCTAGATCTTTCATATCAAACATCCTAGCCATTTAAGCCTTTAACCTGTTGATCTGAGTTATGCTTTTGCTTGCTAAAAGCATATCGTCAACATACAATACTAATATAATGAATATGCAATTATTCAATTTCTTAAAGTAAACACAATGATCATACTCACTCCTTGTATAATTTTGGCTCATCATGAAAGAGTCAAATTTCTTGTACCATTATCTGGGCGACTGCCTCAGTACAATGATTTCTTGAGCCTTCAAACAAATTTCTTGTTTTGATTATGAACAAACCCTTTAGGTTGTTCCATGTAAATCTCCTCATCCAAATCTCCATGTAAGAAAGAAGTCTTAACATCTAGCTGCTCCAACTCCAAATCAAGTAATGCAACCAATGCTAACATACTTTGAATTGAAAGGATTTTAACAACTGGTGAAAAAATCTCATGAAATTCAATGCCTTCTTTATGAGAATATATTTTCGCAACCAACCTTGCTTTGTACCTTTCTACCTTATCATCAACACCCTTCTTCAGCTTGTAGACCCACTTGCAACCTATAGTTTTCCTGTTTCTTGGAAGTTCTACCAGGTCCCATGTAGCATTCTTCTCTAAAGCATTCATTTCATCCTTCATTGCTTCTTTCCATTTTTCACTGTTAGAACCCTCCACAACTTCCTGATAGCATGAAGTTTCATCATCATTAGTACTTAAAGAAACTGATGAAACAAAATCATCATACCTTCTTGGAGGAACTCTGACTCGTGTAGACCTCCTTAGAGAAGTTTGTGGTTCATCCACAATCTGTTGAATGTCATTATCATCCATGTTTTCTTCTGTAGGAACCTCTTCATGAACATCTTCAAAAACTTGTTCATGTTCACTTTCATCTGTAGTTGAACGAGTTTCAAACTGAATTTGTTGATATTTCGGTACTTCTACCTATTTCATTTGAACATCTACATCTGATTTAATGAGAGGTGATTCATCAAATATTACATCTCTGTTAATGGTGATCTTGTGGGCAGTAGGATCCCACAACCCGTACCCCTTAATACCATCACCATATCCAACAAAGACAATCCTTTTTTATTTTGGATCTAATTTAGAACGCTGATGTTTCGGAGTTAGAGCATAGGCTTCACAACCAAAATCTTTAAGATTAGAATAATTACAAGGGTGACCTATCCATACCTCTTCAGGAATCTTTCACTCTATTGCTGTTGATGGTGATTGATTCACCAGATAACAAGTTGTAGTTACTGCTTCTGCCCACAGTTCCTGCTGCAAGTTGGCGTTACTAAGCATACTCCTTGCTCTCTCTAGACGAGTCCTGTTCATGCGTTCAACAACTCCATTTTGCTGAGGAGTATAGGAAATAGTTTTATGCCTATCAATCCCAAACTCCTTGCAATAGTTCTCAAATTCCATTGACGTAAATTCACCA
>ML842504.1:4830-26257 GCA_009831015.1 Picea engelmannii | reverse complement strand
CCTTGCTCTCTCTAGACGAGTCCTGTTCATGCGTTCAACAACTCCATTTTGCTGAGGAGTATAGGAAATAGTTTTATGCCTATCAATCCCAAACTCCTTGCAATAGTTCTCAAATTCCATTGACGTAAATTCACCACCATTATTAGTTCTTAAACATTTAATGGACCTACCAGTGCTCTTTTCCACTAAATCTCTAAACTACTTGAAAACTGTAAATACGTCATCCTTTCTTTTCAACATATAGATCCACACCTTCCTAGAGAAATCATCTATAACAGTAACATAGTATGATGATCCTCCATATGAAACAGTAGGGGATGGTCCCCAAACATCAGAATGGATATAATCAAGGATTCCCTCACTAGTGTGTCTTCCGGTTTTAAATCTTTTCCCATTCTGTTTTCCATAAATACAGTGCTTGCAAAAATCTAACTTTAAAGACTTTAGACTATGAAGTAACTTGCGATCAGATAATACCTTTAATCATCTTTCGCTCATATGGCCCAACCGTTGATGCCACAGTCGAACATAATCACCGTCATTCTCGGATACAGCTGTCGCATGATCTGACTCGGTTCTTCCTTCTAACAGAAACAGGTTTCCAACCTTCTTCACCTTCATGACCAGTAGGATTCCTTTGTAGACCTTCATAACTCCACCTTGAACAATACTTTTATATCCTCCAGTGTCTAAGACTCCCAAAGAGATTAGGTTCTTCCTTAGCTCAGGTACATGTCTCACATCAGTTAGTATCTTAACAGATCCATCAAACATCTTAATTCGAATGCTACCAATTCCCACTACTTTACATGATATATCATTTCCCATGTAAACAATTCCATCATTTATAGTCTGGGAAGTAATAAACCAATGTCTATGAAGACACATGTGATTTGAAGCACCAGAATCTAATAACCACTATTGATCATAACGTGAAACAATACCAATTGTTAAAACTTCATCAGCCATACTTGAACTTGTTGTTGAACCTGTTTCAGTTGCGTTTGCTTCCTTTGTCTCTTTTGGAGGGTCTTCTTTGGAGGCTTGTTGTCGCTTCCAACAATCCTTCTTCAGAAGTCTAGATTTGCCACAAAATCAACACTTAAGCTTGCTCTTCTTTCCCTTCAACTTTGATCGAGAGAAATCCCTCTGAACATGTCATCTTTCCTTAGGTCTTCCTCTGACAACCATCGCCTCCGATGTAGAGGTTTCTAAATTGGATTTCTTCCTTGTTTCCTTAGACAGTAAATCTCCAATAATAACATCAAACTCAATACTTTCAGTTGAAATGAAATTAATAGAGGTAACAAAGTGATCCCATGACTCAGGCAAAGAACACAATAATGTAATCGCCTTGTCTTCAAATTCAAATTTCACTCCCATGCTAGTCAACTGGACTAAAGGAGTATTAAAAGTATTTAAATGATCAGCTATTTTCGTACCTTCCTTCATGCGCAAATTATACAATTGTCTTTTTAGGAAGATCCTATTCGTCAAGTATTTCGTCATATACAAGCTTTCCAGCTTCGTCCACAAACCAACTACTGTCTTCTCCGTAACAATGTTGAACAAAACATCATCGGACAAACACATACGTATGGCACTCAGTGCTCTCGCATCGATCTTTTCCCACTCTTCATCTGAAATGGTCGTGGGTTTCTTTGATTTTCCCAAAAGCTCCTTCACCACGCCTTGTTGCACGAGCAGATCATGCATTTTCACCTTCCAGATCTCAAAATTGTTTTTTCCATTGAACTTCTCAATTTCAAACTTAGCACTCTGAGTTTTCACCATTTGTAGAAGAAAAACTTCCAAAACCACTGCTTATAAAACCAAACCCTTTATATAAAAATATAACCTTATATTTAAATATTGAACCCAAAACTAATAATGAAAAGGTTTTTAAAAATATTTAATATCCTTTATATGGCATCCACTTACTCTTGAATTGTTCATACTTAAAAAAAAATCACTTTTAAAAGCCACATACCACCACATACCATGGCATTAAAGCTCACGACCCTCTTATGCATAATAAGACAAAGTGGATCCTCCACGTTTTATGCATAAAATATTCGCTCTTTAAAAACAAAGATTCATCCCATACACATACCATTCGCACCTTTCACGTCGTTGTGCAGCGGTAAAAGTCAGCGCTCTCTTCTCGACAATAGACCGACGTTGATTTCAATTTTGAAAATACCGTAAGTCGAGAGGAGAATCAACGATCCCTTCACTAGTCGAGCCCAACGCTAATTTGAAAGACAACACTCCCGTCAAGCATATAACCCAGCGCTGCCATTAAGCATATTGAAAACCGGATCAACGCTCCCTTTCAGGCATATATCATATCGGATCAACACCTCTTGAAGTCTACGCTCGCTCAGACGATGGGCTTATACCAACTAAGCTCTGATACCAATTGTTAAAACATTCAGCCACAGTCTTTACAAATACGTAGCAAACACACATATAAAATGGCAAAATAAAACACAGTGATTTACCTGATTCGCCCAACTTCGGGCTACATCCACCAAGTAGGTATCGATGCTATCTCATTTATCATTAAATGGAGATTTTTAAATGGAGATTATATAGTGTCCAGGTTTACAGCCATAGCAAAACAAATTAATAACTGAGCAGTAAATGCTTTCCTCTGCATGCTCCAGTGGAATTGACACCTACGCAACCGAATCTGCAAAAACGGAGGTGAGGTTGATGACTATTTCTGGGAAGAAGGGTTTTGTTGTCAACCGTTTCAACAATATCTTTTCAGCATATAATTTTATATAGTTATTAAGATTGGTTTTATTTGCGAGTGAAGTAGCCCAAATGCTTTGGTAGTGCTGAGATGTTTAAATAAGATTTCACTAGCAATGTCTTTTATCATAATTTTATATAGTTATTAAAATTGGTTTTCTTTGTTCTCCAAATGCAAGACATACGCACATATGTTTGATATTTTGATTTGGAGAACCCAAGGGTTCAGGTTTCACAAAGTACGTGTGTACATGTCTATATTAAATGCTCATGTTGTAAGCTAATCAATAAATCATCTTCATTGATCAAATTTGGCCCTCTAAAATGAGCAATTATACAATAGATTTCACGACTTTTTTGTTTAGAATTAGAATTTGAGTAAAACAAGAAAATTGTGGACCTTTTCAATAGCTTGCCACCCATAAAAGAAGTGGGAAGACTCTAGTATTACATAAAATAATGTCAAAAATAGTAAATACTATTTTCTATTTTTAGATTGTTGACATTCAGGATTGTTTATCTTCAAATGCAATTTTTGAAGCATTAAAGGCAAAATTTAGACGTGTATTTTTAAATCTCTCCAAGACCTTTTTATCAAGCACTTTTTGTTAAATTTTCAACACATAGTACACATATCCACATTTGGACATTTGGATAGTAAACACTAAAAGAACTAGGAAAGTGAAACTGTTAACACCTTTAAAAACAACAAATACTAAACACTAGATCTACATACATCAATATACTGAAAATATGAATAGCAAGTTACAAGAATCATAACAACATTTTGTTATGTACTAATCTGCATAAACGGAGTGATGTAAGTAACAACATGTAATCACATATCTGTTTATTAGCTCAAAAGAAAGAATTCCAAAGCAAAACTTAGCTCAAAACTCAATAAACAGCAGTACCCGGCCTTTCTTTTATAAATGAAGAAAAGGTTAGGGAAATAAAAAAATACTCATCCTTGTTGTGCACCCAGATTAGGAGTGGAAACCCTAACCCTAAACCTACCTGGAATAGTGTGCCTAGCCATGCATTAATGCATGTACTATGACTACTAGGTAATTTCACCTAAACTAGAAGAAAGCAAGAATAACATGCAGCACCATCTCTCCTAGAACTGCACATAACTAGTGCTTCTAAATATGGAAAAGCTTGAGCTGTCCTAAATATGAAACAACACATCAAACATGCTGATTAAAGACTAAAACTGGAATCTCCCTCATGCATGCACCCTCTACCTCTACCTAACTGTTGCACCTTCATCAACTGCTCTCTCTATTTTGAACTTAAAGTTAAGATCCCTTAAAGTTAAGACTCCCTCTTTGCAGGGAAGGTGTTCACCAAATTAAGTTACTACCCCTTAAATAATTTTCCATAGACATATGATGTATTTTTCAAAAGAAAAAATATTTCTCCCTTGTCATCTTGATCCTCCAAGATATTCAAGGTGTACTTACCTTTAAATCAATCATTGGTTCCACAATGGGTTTTGGAATTATCTCCTAGGCATCAAAATCCTTTGTCATGGCATCCCACCATACATGCTCTTCCACTACTTCCTTATAGCTGGAAGGTTTTGTCGTACGAATATAAATCATTACTGCAACATGAGTTGAAAACTTCTTAGGAGCATTAATCACTCGAAATGTACCTTTAGGTTCTTTTGCTTGTTCCTATGCCTCCTACAATGTCTAGGTAAGCCATCTCAACTTCTGATTGAACTCGATGGTACTGAGGAATCTATTTCTTCATTGAACTTTGCTGATCTAAATCTGATTTCTCTTCTTCTATCTGATCAGCCTTTGGGACAAAAAGCTTTTCTCCCTCATCAATCTCTATCGAATGCTACTAAGACTTAGAGGACCATCCATCATCATCAAATTTTACATCTTGGCTTACCACTATTTTCTATTGTGTTGGAATATTGATCTGGTAAGCCTGGGAGGTCTCTACTCTCATTGTAACTAACAAATATACCCTTGATGCTCGAGGGTTCAAACCTAGTCTTGTACTCATTAAGAACATGAATATAAACGGGACAAACTAATAAGTGAAAGTGTGATACCTAAGGTTTCTCACCAAGAAAGGCTACATATGGAGTATTGTCCTTTGATATGATGTGAGGACATCTGTTTACAATGTAGACAGTTGTATTGCAATTTGCATGCCTCTTTCCATAGCCACATGGGAAAATCCAAGTCCTGGATCAAAGATTTGACTGTCTTGATGATGAATCGGTTCTTCCTCTCTATAACCCCATTTAGCTATGGGTAGAAAGTGTTGAAATATTGTAATTTCTAACAATATTCTACCTGAGAGAGAGTTGAATAATATTATTATATTATATTTAATTAGGCCCTATTGTGCTTTAGCAAAATTTGTCCCTATGGTGCCTTGACAGTTAAATGTAAATTAAGAGGGTAAAGTGATAGGTCGGCCCACACCTAAGTATAGGCTGGCCAGACCACTATTTATGAGAGAGGCCCTCATTTGGACACATTCACCATCTAGCTCTGCAATGAGCAAGTCTTGGAGGAGAACGGGGTGGTGTTAAGGAGGGTTTTGGTCTATGTCTTGGTATCTCTTGGTTAAGTAGTGAGTTACTCTTTTCTAGTGAAGGAGTAGAGGAGGTTTCTGGTCTATCTATATTGAGGAAGTTTTGCTGGATTTTCTTCCCCATGAGGGTTTCCTAGGATAATTTGTGTGTCTCTATTGTTTTTGTGATTTCCTCTCTTTCAATGATCTTATTTATGCAGCTAATGTGCTAAATGATTATAATAATAAAGAAGAATCATAACTGCTAACTGTATAAGTAAAAATTCAACAAAAAGATACTATCAAGTCCCTCTTGATCTTTTCTTCCTTGCAAAAGGCATCAAAGTCCTTGGAAGTGTACTCTCCATTATTAAACCTTATCATCTTTATCTTCCAACCTATTTGATTCTCAACTAAAGGTTTGAATTTTGGGAACTCATTGAACACGAACACTTGATCCTTAGTCTTCATTAAATAAATCTAGGTCTTCCTAGAGGAATCATAAATAAAAGAGACATAGTACAAATTCCTTTTCAAAGAAGCTGAAGTCTTTAGTGAACACACATCTAAATGTATTAGATCAAGATTCTCTCCTGATTTATGCTCACTTCTTCGAAAATAAATATTAGCATGCTTTATAAAATTCAATGTTTTTTCATTCTTTTAGGTAATGAATATGCTATGCTGCTGGGTAGAAGATCCAAACTCAGAGGCATTTAAAAAGCATATTCCACGACTCGTAGACTATATATGGCTTGCAGAAGATGGCATGAAGATGCAGGTCAGGATTCAAATTATCTCTTGCTGGTCATCATTTTTATGATTTTTTTATTTCACTTTAAACTATTCATTGAAATTTAGGGTGAATAATTGATAGTTTTGATTCCTATAGAGAAGAATCAGGCTAGATTTCTCTGGAAAATTTTCACTGCAATTTGTGTTTTATTGCACTTGAGATGGTGTTTTCCTCATGCCAGCTATTTGGTATTTCACTTTCAGTGTCATAATGGCAGTCAGTTATGGGATACAACATTTGCTACCCAAGCTCTAATATCGACCGGCCTCCTAGACGAATGCGGTCCACTGCTTAAGAAGGCACACATGTTTATAGAAAAGTCACAGGTTTATATAATTCGTATATGTACTTGTGTCAAAATGAAAAAAATCGCATTTTGTCATGTTGTATCCAAGGTAAAGATCTAAATATTAGAAAAGCATTTTTACATAGATGCATTGCTGTGTTTGGAAGGTTCAAGAAAATTGTCCCGGTGACTTGAATGCCTGGTATCGCCAAATTACTAAAGGTGCCTGGACTTTATCGACCAGAGATCATGGTTGGGTTGTCGCGGACTGCGCTGGTGAAGGTTTAAAGGTGTATGAAGAGAGTCAATGTAGCAGTTCATATTTTATTTGACTTTATAGTTTATTTGTTATTTGCTAAATCACAGAATGCCTTTGGTCATACAGGCTTCACTAGCATTGTCACAACTGCCTGAAGACATTGTTGGGAAACCAATATCCCCGCAAAGGCTTTTCGATTGTGTCAATTATCTCTTTTCCATGCAGGTAAGCTGGCATTTTATCCTTCAGTCAAACTAATCGATTGTTCAAAAGTGTATGCATAACTACAATATTATTAATGTAGAAGATTTTATTTTGATTACATTTCCCATGAAGTATATTTGAAAATTCATTTTATTTGTCCAGTTGAGCAAGTATCTCAGTTTTAGTGTTTTTCTTATATATAGTTCAATTTTAATGTTTTTCTTATATATAGTTTAGCAGTAATTAAAAAAGGTTTACAATTAGAAAAGGTTTACCAGACTTGTTGGTCAAAGCATGATATGCAATGTTCAGATGATTAGATGCATGACATAGTGTGGAAGATTGTATTAAACAGTTTTAGCATCAGTTTTCTATTAAGCAGTTTTAGCATTAGTTTTCTTCTAAGGTTAAACAGTTTTAGCATTAGTTTTCTTTTAAGGCCAAAAAGCCAAGAACAATCTATATATTTTGATTAGTTTTTTTTTTTTTTTTTATCTAGCACTAATTTTTTTCTAAGTCCGAAAAGCCAAGAACAATCTATTTTTCTCTCAAAATGATCAAATATAAAGTTTTTCATGGTAAAAAAAATTTGAAAATGTATTATAGAGTATATGATGACTATACCAAGTCATATGTATATTGTACCAAATATAAAGTTTTTCATGGTAAAGGAAATTTGAAAATGTATTATAGAGTATATGATGACTATACCAAGTCATATATATTGTATCAAGAAGGATTTGGTATTTGATATGGATACAACAAATTTTTAGAAATGTTTGCATAAGTTTATATATATATATACTTTCTTTGAATGTATATTAAATTTATTTATTTATTTTATATTAAATATTATTTAAATATAATTAAATATTTTTTTATGAAAGAAGAATTTTATTTATAAAACTTTAATTTTTAAGGTACATCCATATTTTTTTAACATGGTACTGGCTGCCAAGTAGTGCATTTACATATTGCCATGCACATATCCAGATTGTCCTATCCATGTATATACTATTACACAAAACAAAAACAAGGCATATAGATTCGACCCTTACCATCTTGATTACATAACATGGACAATTATTGAACAGTTTATCCTTCACCAAAACAAAGAACCAAAATAAGAGAGCACAACCAAACTAGACTTAATGTGACATAATAATAATAATAATAATAATAATAATAATAATTAATTAAGGGACACTAAGGGACACATCTCTTTATGAATAGTTTCTATAAGTGCCTTTAGGATTTGTATATATAGGGCACTAATATTGTATCTTCAATCATCTCATATATCATTCATACTTATCAAATATATTTACTATCCTTAACAGATTATTGTGTACTATCCTATTTATATTGGATATTTTTTGTATGAACAATATCTGTTTTTCAGTAATTATGATTTGAGGACAAAGCATTTTTAAGGGAAAGGCAATGTAACATACATAATATATATAAATATTAATATTAATAATAATAGTTAATTAAGGGTCCCCGAGGTGTAGGATAGTCGGTGACGAAGTGTGTTGTTAAGGCACTCTGTGATGTTAAGTCACCGGTTCTAAATCTACGAAGACAAAAAATCCATCCATGTTAAGGGTTGGTGTGGCTCAGGCTGGGTGCGATCCCCGGGTGATTTTGACGGCTTAGATGCCCTTGAGTCGCAGTTTCTCAGCCACAGGCTAGTCCCGCGGGTCACGGACAAACTAGCAAACAAAAAAAAATAATAGTTAATTAAGGGACACTAAGGGACACATCCCTTTATGAATAGTTGCTATAAGTGCCTTTGGGATTTGTATATATACGACACTATCATTGTATCTTCAATCATCTCATATATCATTCATACTTATCAAATATATTTACCATCCTTAATGCATTATTGTGTACTATCCTATTTATATTGGATATTTTCTGTATGAACAGTATCTATTCATTACACTTAAGATCGTAACCAATAGCATATTCATCTTCCTAAGTTGAAAGCAAAGAAGGCTGGCATAATGTTATGAACCAAGGGAGTTCCTTTCCGAGCATGTCAGGCCTCATTCCTTTGTAAACAACTCTATCAGCTGCAAATTGTTATCTCTCACTTGATGGATTATTCCTCCTACTTTTCCTTCTTAGAAGTTTGGTACAAGATCACCAACTTCTCCATAAGATCAATTTTTTCCCCTCATTCTTCGATTCTCCAACTGCATTTTTCTCTTCTCTTTTTTTGAGACATTGGCCAAACACACAAATTGCATATTATAATGGCTTCTCCTGATTAGATATGGTCAATGAGTCTTCGATCTCCTTGGTAGATTGGTCAAATTGATCAATGAAGGTTTCTCGATCTTCTTGTAGGCATGGCTCATAGGACTTTCGTTCTTCTATGTCTTTTGGAGAATCAGATAAGATGTGCTCTTCCTGAGAAGAAGAGAATAAGTTCCTGACTGTTGTCAAGATGTGCTCTTCCTGAGAAGAAGAGATCCCTGCTGCTAGGATTTGAGAGAGTTTTTCCAAACTCATTGTCATCTTTGAATCTATCCTGTTGGTTGATGGGTCTTGTCTCACACATGGATTAGAGCATGGGGTTCTTACAACACCCAAAATATTTTTGATGAAAATGAAATGAAAACTAACTAACACTCAAAGCAATTTTTAAGAAAACCATAAGAAATAATATAAACTAATTGCAGAATTTGAAAATCATACCACACTTGCATGAAAATAAAGACATTTGCAGGAAAGTAAACACACTTTGCAGGAAAGTAATCATACTTTGCGAAAAAGAAACACACTTGCAATAAAGTAACAGTCAAGGTTTTGGGGAAACTCACAATAGTGGTCGCGCAGGTTCTTACCTCTCGTCTTACTGTTTCTCATCCACCAATTTGTAATTTAAAAGCAACCTACCTACCTAGACTTCAATCTCTTTAGCACCTCCCCGGCAACGGCGCCAAAAATGTGGGGCTAAATATATGCACTATTAATTCCCAACATTAAATTGTCAACCACGGAGTCGTAGACTTAGAGGTGCAAGCACAGGAAATGCAGGATTGGAGCCTAGTCTAGCCTATTCTAATGCAAGCAAACACACTTCAAAATGGAATAAATGAAAGGAAAGTTGAGATTAAAATCAAAGTGCAGGAATCCAAAGTACAAGAAATGAGATCGGGGAAATAAACAAGCAAGGCAAGAAAGACAATCTGAAAGTAAATGCGGAATTCACCCAAACTAGCATTCAAATCAATCAGCTGGATGAGGTTGCTCAAACCCTCATGTATGTGTGCTACTGACCTAAAGTGGAATTTACCAGTTTAAGAGGAAATCCACCAAACTCCTAATTAACCCTATATTGACAAATTGATGGAATGTAAAGAATCCAAAGAAACACACTTTAGAAACTTGTCTTCAAGAAAAGATACACCCACAAATAGAAAGCAAAGTCAATGTGTAAGCACAGAATTGATTTTTTATGTACAAGGATAGAATTGCTTCATGTGAATCATTCATTTAACACTGCATTTACACTCATATCACTCAACATCACAATAGTGCTACTTCATACAACATAACATAACTTGCACATGAAACAAACATAAATAATAGCAACAATGTAACACAACAATTATATTAATAGTGAAACACAACACTATGGAATATATTAAATACTTAAACAAAATAGTAGATTGGCAACAAAATAATATATACAATGGAAACAATATAACTCATAAAAATACAAATATATAACAAAACACATAGGAGTGACAAAATATGTATTCTTATCATAACAAACTCATAATAAACAACGTATGATATATAGCAAATCACAATTCACACAACAATAATTAAATAACAACAAAACAAAGGAACAATAATAATATACACTCACGACAACAAGACAATGTATTAACATAACACCACTACATAATATAACGATTTATAATGTGAAGAGATTAATATTCTCACATAGTAATAAGCTTACACGCACACAACAACAAACTGTAATACTTAAACACGACTTACAGAGTTAAATAGAGATCCATAGAACCAAATCCACGATGATGAATCGAAGGCACAGGGGAAAGAGGCGAGTTGGAGGTCGAGATGAGCGTTGAGGATATATACAAACAACTAAATAATTCCAGTGGGGTGGCAGTCTGGCAGTCAATCAAGCAGAGAACTAGGCAGAAGCAAGAATGGAGGCGAAATGGATTTGATCGTAGAGGACATAGAGCTCTGCATAATTAGAAATGGCAGCAAGCTGTACAGTGAAGAAAAGGCAAGACATTGCGCAGAGAATGGAGCAGAAATGGCAGGTGCTCTATCTTGAAGATTGATCTACAAAAATTCATAATAAAATTAGTGGACTAAAACAATGTAAAACAAAAACTAAATAGCACACCAAATGTAATAAAATTAAACAAAATTACAAATCAGGAACATTACCTGGGTCGAGGGGCCCTTCCCGACCATGGGCAACGTGCCTGGAGAGTTATCTCAGATCAGAAATATGCACAACAGTTATTAATCCTTTATTTATTGAATATCAAGCTTCAAATTCACAATCATACAACAACAGTTTTTTTCTATCTGTTCCCCGCTTACAATAATCACATTATATTTATACATAACATATCAACCAGATTCTTGGATGCATTGATCCATCGTTCTCGTGGATGAGATTTTCTTGGATAAAAATAAAGAATTAGCTACAACCAACAAAGGATCTCATGCTAATTTAAATGATCTGATAACTAAGGTGTCAAACCCAAGGCCATGTCATCAAATTTGGGCGTGGTGTTTTTAAATCTGGGCACATCTCGAAATTTGTGAAAATGTCAGTCGAAGAACCAACAATAACTCAACCTTTCATTTGTTTAGAAAACGGTTCACGGAAGATCTAATTTGCCATGCTAGAAACAAAACCCATGTTCCAGATTCTTCGAATTTGTCTTCATGTGCACGAAAATGGAGGGCGAAGTTGACTGTCTAGAACTTTTATCGATTTGGCTCAATTATTCCCCCTGAGATGGAGGTCCACACGTGTGACCTGGGTGGATTTTGGCACACGAGTCTTCATGTCGACGTCACTGCAAAGAAAACCCATGTTTCTGAATTTTTCCAAAAAGCACGCGAATATGATAAACAATGACTAGTACCAAAATGAGAGTGTTGAGCGGGAATATTGAACTACAGTAATGGTACAAGAATGTTGATCGTGCTAGTACAAGAATCACACTTCACAGACTGTCATAAGTAAATCATGATATAATCATCTTTTAACCACTAAAAAGATATAAAAGACGATGTATTAACCACATTGGATATAATGACAAATGATGACGTTTAATTAGGGTTTATGGTGTGTATTAACAACGAAATGCGGGAAAAGGTGAATTAATGAATGTTTTTGTACAACGGAAAATATGGAAAAAGTGGAGTTCAACAGTTTTCATGTTTGTACCCAAGACATTATGCTCCTTTCACAGGACATTCCACATTTGACATAGACCGTTGGGTCCTTTGATGACTTAGCATGCCCCGAGGCACCTTTCCACAACACTTGGGCCTTGGATGTTGGATAGATGAGCTCAGATATTGCAGATATGGTTAGATGGGCTATCAGATGGGAAAGAATCCCACACCTTGGAAAATGCACCCTGGAGCATGTTAGGCTTTGATTTGAGGACGTTGCACTTGGAGATAATTGGACACCACTTCCAGGAGAGATGATGGACCATTCTTTCACCTTGGACATTAAGCATATTGATGCTGACATCATGCGCTATGATGCTTTGATGATGGTGGGGCTGACCTACCATTGGGGCATCCATTTTGATGATGAGTTGAGGTCCTTTGATGATGAGATGTGACCTTTGATGAGTTGGGGTCCTTTGACGATGAGAGGTGACCTTTGATGAGTGATCTCTGCCCTTTTCGTGTTCGCCCTAGTCCCAAAGCAATGAATGCTAATGCTTGAAATTTTTTAAAAGGGACTTGCAAATTTATAAGAGGATAAGATAAAAGGAATATTAAGGGGTTGGAAAAATGTAGCGCCTAGAAAGAGGAAACTCAAGAGAAAGAGCACCCTCTACAAAGGAATTCATAGAGATGAACCAAATGATTCCATAAGCCATGAAGTAATCCCAACACGTTTCACTATCACACTTAATATTGAAGGGTTCTTTTCTTTCTTGCTTCCCTCAGGACATATCCCTCTACTTGTGTCTGTTTTTTCTTGCTTTGGTTGGCACACCTAATTGGGTCTGATGATGGTCCTCCCATACTCAAACTTGACAACTTAGATAAAGTCTTGAGCTAATGTGAAGTTTGAATGGGATACTTGATGTGAATTGCTTATGCGGCTTCTATGTTAAGTAACAACTTACTTTGTATGATCTAAGGAATCTTATACCTTATGAACATTGGACTTACTTGATTCCATACTTTGATTTGATTTGAATACACTTGACATGGTTCTTTGAAAGACGTCCCCTATTTTCACCTAGGACGTTGTGCATCTTTTTTATAGGATATGGCATGTGTGATGCAGAGTGTTGATCCATTGGATGGCTTGACATACTCAGACATAGGCTCTCACATCTTCTAGACCTTGGACGATGGATAGATGGGATTGCATTTGCTAGATATGGTCATGATGGTACACATATGGGAAGGAAGCCCATACTTTGGACAATGCACCCACACCTTGCTCAACCACTCAATGGAGGACGTTGCACTTGGTTTGGGTTGAACAACATGTAGAGATGAGATGCACCCTCTCTCCACCTTGGACGTTGCCTTCCCCACCTTGGACACTAGGTTTTTGATGATGACATGATGTGCTAGGGTTTGATGGAGATGATGGGGTTTTGCTTGCTACTTGGAAACCACATGATAAGTTGATTTGGTATAGCACTCTTCCACCTTGCTTTCATCACCCTTGGGAGGCTTGACGTCAACACTCGTGTGGCCTGAAGATCACTATTTTGCATGATTTATCATTTGTAGAGGCTATTTGAGGGGTCTGCCCCACTTGTATCATGAATTATTGTCATTTTACTTTATGATGTGAACAAAAGTGCTAGGGTTACCTCATATAAATCAAGCTAGCACATCAAATAATTTTTCATCATCACAACTCCTCACACTTGTGAGAGAGCTCTCTAGAAAAGTTTCACTCTACCTCTCTTGGTCTCTTTAAATGTAGTGAACACTTTTGGAGTAAGCATTTGTGGATGCTTTTCTCTTCTTTGGATGGATGAATGTTGAAACTAGGGTTTTTCTTGCATAGTGACTTGGATTGCTGATTTTTCTTCCTCAATTTGAGATGTTTCTTCATGGTATAATGTGATAATTGCTATCGTGTTACATGTTACTTTGTTCTAGTGAGACCCTAGGAAGGAAACATAAGGGTTTTTTCCTTCATTACTTTTATTTGTCCAAGTTTTGTGAAATCATTTAGAGACCTAGTTCTAAGGTCCATAAAGGTTTTTGCACCCTAGGACTAGTTTTTAGCTAGATTCAAAGACTTAAGGTTCATAAGGGGTTGCACCTTAGGGTTTTGACTCTAGTCCATTTGATCCTTGAACTAAACACTCTAGAAGAAAGAAAACGACACCTAGGATCCATATGTTAGATTTCGTAGTGCACCCAGACTCGGTGTACACACACCTCAAGTATGCTCTAGGTTCTCAACAATATACACAAAATTACACAATTTGAATTGTGAACCTAAACACACTGAGATGCCTAACAACTTAGAACAAAAGAAAGTAAAACCAACAATTAGATCATCCATAATACACATGAATTTGAAGCCCAAAATCACTTGTTCTCAAAACCCAAACAATGGGCTCCCATACTAGGGACAATGGCCCAATCTTACATAAAAAGACAATATCAAAACAATTACAAAACATTGTAGAAACCCTCCCGGTTTTCGTGTCCAAGTATATTGAACTTAGGCTGAGGGTTAGGGAATCCCTTGCCCCCTCAAACCCTCCATTGCCTCTGCAACTTCTTGCACAATTCTGGCTGAGGTCTCCAAGCCCTTGAACTATCCTTGGTTGAGGTTCCTAGGTTGCTTCTAGGGTGGCAGTAACAGTCCCTTTCTTGTCGTTGTCCACCACAGGAGTTTGCCCCTTTCTCTACAACTAGGATGGCTTTAACATCCCTCTACTGTTGCTACAAAAACTTCCCCAAAGACTGTTGTAGGTCAACACTCTTCTTTTCTACTATAACCTACCAAAACTACTATATCAGTCGTCATATCAACAGCTATACCTGCAAGATAAACCCTTATCTGCAAGTATATTCCATCACCATAGAAAGAGACAAGCATCCAAGAGACAGCGCACCACTTTAGCTCCAAAGACAAGTGTTAAGCATCCAAAAATTTCCACAAGAGAGAGAGAGATGTGATTTTCCCAAGAGGGGCGAAAATTTCAGCTAAGTTTCTCACTCAAGAGAGAGTGAGTTATGATGAAATGAAATGTCTTAGGTCTCTTTTTATAGGAGGCCTTTGAAAATAGTTTGTCCACATATCATTAGCATAAAACACAATTAGGGAGGCCGACCTCATCTAATATCCCCTTTACAATTTAATTTTTTGATTTTACATAATAAATAAAACCCTAAAGGTGACATAATACCCCCTAGGGTGACGTTTTGGCACATAGAGAAAGTCATTGAGCCATGTGAGGGAGTCATTGGGCCTCCAAAGGCCATCTCTCCATGGTGCAAGGGTTCCTCTCCATCAAAGTGTGTCAATCCTCCATCAAGTCATCACCACCATCATCAAACCCTAGCCCCAAATGTGACGTCAAGCCCTAGAAGAAGACGTTTTGACCTTCCAAGGTCAAACGTTGGGCTAAGAGGGGATAGGTCTCATCATCCAAAGTGCCTTCTCTTGCCTCCAAAGGCAACGTTCATCATCTAGCTTCTCCCAAGGTGTGGGTCATGGCATCCAATCTGTGGGCTTCTTGCTCCAACGAAGGCCCAAGCTAGGCTTGTTCCTCCACAACGTCCATCAAACAAGGTCCTGCAAAGACAAGTGAATTCGCCCTCCAAGGGTCTCAAGTCAAATGTATCATCCCAAGTAAAATCAAATTTAATACAAGATCCACCTAAACATGTGCATCAAAACTACCTTTTAAATTAAACAAATGCTCAAACACCCTATGCAACTTGCCAAGTTTAGGTATGGGAGGGTTGTCATGGTGACCTATTGGGTGAATCCTTCCTCAATTCAAAGAGTGTTTCCCAGTTGGACCCTCTCTAATTCATGCAAAGAGTATGAAGTGGATGGGGGAAAAACTTCTAGGCATGGGGCTCATGACATACAAGGGTTTGTATTATCTCATTTATGGGTGCCTTTGTAGAGGGTGTGTTGCACCTTCATTTTCAATGCAACCTTTTTCCAAGCCCATTTATTTCTATTAATTAATTAAAGTCCAAAACAATTGGGTACTATAAGACATGGAAAGAAAAGAGTACCGCAACGTCACTTGAAGCTAGAGGTACATAGAGTGCCATATGCATGGAAAGAAAGGGACACCGTATAAGTGTACACACCTCAACAAGCGGCACATCTATATAATGTGAGTTTTCTTTTGCAGGTATTCAAATTCCTTTAAGAGAAACGTTTCATTGTTCTCAAGACCTCTTTGGGAGACCATCTAGAAGGTTATGATTTGGCTTCTATCTTTTTCCAGCTACATTTCCCTCTGGGCCTTCAACCCCTTCTCCCATGAAATCAGGTACAATCCCTTCATGGGTCAATACACCCAAAAAATACCAAAAGATGAGGGGATGAAAAGGATGAAGTATGGAAAGTGATTAGTATGATTGGGAATGGTACGGTGACTCATCAAGGAGACCCCCTCGTAGCAAAACTTTCCCCGAGGGTGGCCACTTACTAGGCCACAATGTCAACCACCATGGTGAAACAAGGCAAAGAGCATATTTTCCAAGCAAACGTTCTATAATCAAGAAAAACTTTAATGCAACATATTCAAATTCCTCAAGTATTAAAGTGACACTTACCACAATACTTGACTTGTACCTCATGGAGCAAGACTCACTATCTTCCGGAAGAAATTTGTTGTGGTGAATGCCATCATGATGAATCAGAGAAGTATGGTGGTGAAGAGGGTCTTCATCTATGTATGTGGACACTACCAGTCAATCCATCTCTCGACACTCCATGTCTGCAACTTGAGGGCCTCTAGACATCATCTCCTTAGTTATCCCTAGAAATGAGGGATAACAAAGACAACACATGACCTTTGACCGGGAGGTCAAGTTCCACCATACTTGGCACCTTGAGGATGAGACATGGCCTTTGGAGGCCTCATACACCTTCTTGGAGCAATACGTCACCCACATGTGTGGCTTTGGAGGGCTTATTTTGATGTTTTAGCATGACTTATCATTGTTAAAGTCTACTTGAGGGGTCGACCCCACTTGTATCATGGATTCATTGTTGTTTTAGATATTATTGTGGACAAAGCGCTTGGTTAACCTCATATATAAAGCCTAGCGCTTCATTTTGAAAAATCAACATCACAACTCACACATTTGTGAGATCTCTTCTCTTAAAAAATTTTCTCTATCTCTCTCTTTTTCACTATGGATGTCTTGTGCGCAAATTTTGAAGGATAAAGTGTGGATGCTTCTTCTTGTTTTGTGGATGAATCAAGCTAGGGTTTATTCATATGCAACGACTTGTCTTAGTAAGTGATTTCTTTCAAGTTTGATGCTATGTTCTTGGTATGCTATGGTGGATACTCTATTAGATTGGTAATTGTTTCATGTTACCTTGTATGCTATGTTCTTTTTTGCTAGAAACCCTAGGAGGGATTAATATTGGTTATTCCCCTCCTCTTATTTTATCTATCTTGACTTGTTGAAGAATTCAAGGTTTTCTTTGAGGGTTAGGAGTGGCTATCCCTCTAGGGTTTAATTCTAGGGGTTAGGAGTGGCTATCCCCCTAGGGTTTAAAACCTAGTTCTCTTGTTTATCCTACCTAGGCGACTTGGAAAGAAGGAGACATCCTAGGTCTATGAGGGTATAGCCCTAGGGTTTTGTTCCCTCACCTCTTCCTTGTCTTCTAACTTGATCTTTAGCATGACTCCATTTGCCCAAGTGAAACGAGACTAGTCTTAAGCTTTCAAAGTGATACAAAACATCAAACAACTCTCTCTCTCTCAAAGAAACTTGACAACTAATTATCTAACCTCCCTCTCAAACTAATCCTAACTCAACACTTGGCAAACTAAGTGGATTTATTGTTGCAGTTGTAAATGTTTTCTACAGCCATTAGGGCTTGAAGATATTGTTGAACACTTAATATTGGGGTGAAACTTGCTTATAAATGTTGTTTGATAATTGGATGTTGATCTACTCATTGAAGGCTTGATTTTAGGACATAATTACTATTTTTTCTAGGCTGATTTCTTGTTGTCGTTGCAAAATATATTTTGCTGATATACACTTGTTTACTGCTGTAATTTTACAACAACAATCATTTTTACTTTATAGCTAGTGTCTATAGGTGATTGGTAGTTGGTTTGACTTGGTAATTGTCAATTATATGCATTGGAATACTTTTTGTCTCACATACGTCAACCAATTACCTTGTATAACTAATCCTAGCCTTTCTACTTTCCTATACCTAGCCTATCTCATTGAGTGACCAAGATAGGGGGTCGTAGAATTGTCTCTAGCTTGCTATAGGATCTCTTGAGGTCAAAAGGGAAGCCTTTCCCTTGTATTGGATCTTCACCCAACAACAAAATGACGGAAGTATTTGTCTAGGTGACAGTGACAACTACTTCCAATTGTTATGCAAGATTGGTATCTTGTGAAGGGTTTTGCACAAGTACAAATCCTGTGATAACACTCCCCATAGAGAGTCCCTTCCCTTCATAAATATGTGGTATCTAGCACCCAAATTTGGGTTGTTGTAGAGAAAGCCACCTTGGTTGGCTATAGTCCCTAGTCCTTTATTATAATCTCCCTCTAAAGTTGCATGCATGACCTCCATAGCCCAAACTAACAAACCACTAGTTTCCCTTTCATCCATCACCCCCAAACGATTTCAAATCCATCTTTTCCTTTTGGTTTAAAGTTGCTAAGCCCTCTTTACCACTGTTGAATATATCGCCGTTATCTTGGAAATGTCGGATATGTCGCCGACATTTTCACCTGACTGAAATTTTCCCCCGAATATTTCTCAACACTTTCGAAACTTTCAATGTGTCGTGACACATTCACTAACTCGCGACATTTTCCCAATGTGTCGTGGGTCGATGTAATATTTTGGCCTGCTTATATTTTTTTGCGGATAAAACACGCGTGAGGGGTTTTAGAGGCCGCGGGTGCCTTTTTTTGCTCATTATTTCACTTGTGAAGTGTGAGAGAGCTAGAGAGGTGTGAGGAAAGCCATTGTGCATCTATCCAAGGAGGAGAAAGCCAAGGATCTTGCTTCCATTAGCGTCAACGGAGAGATCAAGATTTCCAGGTATGATCAAAAACGTTTTTCTTTCATTTGTTTAAAGTTTGAACTTGAAGATTTGAACTTTCTTTTTTTAATTTTTAGAGTTAGGCTAGGGTTTGCAATGTGCCTCTTCTTCTTGTTTTTGAATGGAAGATTCAATCATTCTAATTCATCTATCTCTTATTATTTAACCTTTGCATTATCGTGTGTTTATTTTTTATTTTTTTTGTGCCATAGGTTTAATATTTTCATCTAAAGAAAATGCCGAAGGAATTGGATCCAATGTGGGTGTATGGTGAACCAGTGCAACTTCCCAATAGACAAGTATTGACATGCAATCTTTGCAGCAAAAATATTTTTGCAGGAATCAGCCGCTTGAAATACCACCTTGCCAAAATCCCTGGGTTTGATGTGGATCCTTGTCCAAACAGTACCCCGAAAATTGTGCATATTGCAAACCAATCACTCATTGATATGGTTAATAAGAGTGATACGATCGAGGCTCGCAAAAAGGAACTTGCACGTTCCACTGCAAATAGATACAGTGGAACAAGTGCCTCTGAGGGGGGACCGGTAGTACCACAATCCCACTCCTCAGCCACAGGGCCCTCAGCTTCTGTAGCCCCCTCATCAACCTCATCTTACTTTGTGATGAGGTCAACACCTGGGGGGCAACCTTCTATTCGTTCATTGATTAAAAAAAAAGAGACGGAGGAGGCCAACAAGCTTGTGGCCAAATGTTTTCTTTGGAGTGATATACCTTTTAACATTGCCAATAACCCCTTCTACCATCCCATGTTTGAAGCTGCTGCAATTATTGGCCCGGGGTATAGGGGCCCTTCCTATCAGGATTTGAGAGGGCGTCTCCTTCAAGGGGAAAAGGCCGATTGCACAGAAAGATTAGCTTAGCTCAGGGAAACATGGAAGACCACCGGATGCACCGTGATGTCGGATGGGTGGACTGATGGGAAGGGCAGATCAATTCTAAACTTCTTGGTTAATTGTCCCAAGGGGACAATGTTTATCGAAAGTGTTGATGCAAGTGCATATACAAAAGATGCACAATTATTATGTAAGTTGTTGGATGGCTTTATCCGAGAGATAGGCCCACCGTATGTTGTCCAGGTCATCACGGACAATGTTGCTAATTATGTTGCTGGTGGGAGGATGCTTATGCAGAGGTATCCGTCCTTGTACTGGAGTCCTTGTGCCGCCCATTGCATTGATTTGATGCTAGAGGACATGGGAAAACTTCCTTGGATCAAGGAAATCATTGATTCAGCTCGAAGTGTGACAATATATATATATATAATCACACATATGTTCTTTCACTCATGAGACAATTCACAGGGAACAAAGAGTTGGTGTGTCCCGCAATCACACGTTTTTCCACCAGCTTCATTTCTCTTCAGTCGCTCCTCAAAAGTATGTTGGAATTACAAAGAATGTTTCTTTCTAATGAGTGGGTTGCTTGTGTCAATAGCACCAAATAATATGGGCAAGCCATAGCCCAACTTGTGGGGCATGACCTGATATTCTGGAGTGGAGTAGGGGAGGTATGTACCATTAGTGAACCTTTGGTAAAGGTTCTTCGATTGGTTGATGATGAGAAGCCCGCAATGGGATACTTGTATGAGGCCATGGATAGGGCCAAGGAAGCTATCTATCGGTACTATGAGAACAAGGGGGAAGAAGGACTCACCAAGAGAGCTCAGATATGGGGTGTGATTGATGAGCGATGGAATAACACTCTCCATTGTCCCATTCATGCAACAGGGCTCTAATTCAACCCTGCATTCGCTTATGCTTGTGGATTTAATTTTGATGGTGAGGTCATTGATGGTTTCCTCCAGTGTGTTCAAAGGATGGTGTTGACTCCAGCTGAAGGTTCAGAGATTTCTAGATAGAATGAGATATATAGGATGGCATCCATGATGTTGGGCTATGATATGGCTGTCCAAGATAGGACCACAAGGATGCCAGGTAAGCTTCAATTTCAAATTTTGTTTATTCCTTTCTATATATTATATATGACATTTATTGCTTGATGGAAATCTGAAATATAATTCGTTGTCT
>ML842502.1:37004-54632 GCA_009831015.1 Picea engelmannii | reverse complement strand
ATCTAGTGCTTTGGAGGTTGGAACTGCAACTAGAGCCAAGGAAATCCATCATATGTGATAGCCATTCCTTATTCTTCAGGAGATCATCATTATTTTTGGGTTTGGAGGCCAGATCTAGTGAGGTCAAAATTCCAAGGGAAATTCCAGCCAGAGAGGGGCACAACTCAACCGAAAGACTTGGAAGTTAGCAGAAGGGAAAAAAGATTGATGTTCTAGATCTTCTGGATGCAACTAGTTGAGACTAGAAGGAAGCCAATATTCCTCTTCTATTGTATCTTGGAGGTGCTATCAAGCACAACTTCCATTTTCTATATCTATTTCCAGATTCGCTCTTCTCTTGTACCGAGGTTAACTTATATATGAAATAAAATACAAATATGAGTTTTGTGGTTATTCTTGTTGTTATTTCTTTGTGTGTTATTGTTGCTTAAAGATCAAGTCTATCATGCAAACTATTTTTGCTATCAAACCAAACAATTAACCCAAACACAAGCTCAATAAGCTACAGGTGCAAATTGTTTGACAAAAGCCTTAAACCAAAAAAACATTAAAACTAAAAAATTATTCATAGATCCACTTGGGGATCTTACAGTGGTGTCAGATCTTTGAATCCTCCCAGCCTGTGGGGATTTTCTGATGAGAGGTTACAACAGGAATAAGAAGGATAAGGGTACCGAGGAACCGTAAATAGAGATGGGAGAAAGACATGAAATAGGAGATGGTAATGATAATAAGGCGCCAATTGAATTGGCACGAATAACACATGAACTACAATGTTCCATTGCTAAGGCACAACTCATAATGCATCACCATTTGGATGAGACACAAGAGCGCTTATCCAGAGGTCAAGATCAGCTTAAATTGGCCTTGAAAACTATTGAACATGGACAAAAGCACTTGGTTACCACATTGGAAGCAGGGCGGGACATGATTGTACATCTTCTCATGTAGATGGTACATAACATGGAACCACAAAACAATGAAGGGAGAAATGGGGCTAGTGGATCTCATGGATGAGAGAGGTATCATGCAGTGACTAGTCATAGGGTCCACACAGAGGGGAAACATCTATTTGGGGGTGAAACCAATAAGGCACTAGTGAGTGGCAGAATCACACCCAAGCCTTACATGCAATGTTTCTTAGACTCACTGCAACAAAATGCCAATATTCCAGGGCATAAATTGAAGGAGCGTGAAGGACATATTGACCTTTTGGATGAGCATGCACCTATTTAAGATAGGTATGTGTGCAATGAGTATGATAGGGCATCAATCTCTTATACACCATTAGAGTTGGCCCATGAGGGTAATGAAATTACCATATGTGATGGACATGATATTAGCCCATGTGATACGATTTTCCGTTCAACGTCAACATATTATCAATGTTGTGATGCTTATGACTATTTGGATGTGAGTACACATATGTGTGATGAGTACTTAGCGTTGGAAGAGTTACCTTTGGAGGATGATATCCTTACTCGAGAATTATTTACAAAGGAAAGAGTTGATTGTGATAAGTGTGAGGAAGAAGACAAATCATAAAATTTGATTGAGGAGGTTTGTTCCTATGAGTCCCATCATTTGGCAGGGAAATTGAAGGTGAGTGAGGACATAATTGTGAAAACCATGAGACATCTTGATGACACACACCAATTCGTGGCAGATTTTTTTTTGGAGACCTTCAGGGTCACACGATGGTTTGGGAGGAGAGCCACCCCTTGTGTATTTTCAAGTGCTTAGAGAGGCAGTGGTAGTAATGAAGTCTAACTACCTACACCTACTTTCCGATAGAGATCATCTTCTCATTCCTGGTGATATGTACCATGATGCACTTAAAGGAAAGGAGGAGGAAGTTGACAGACTTACCTAGGAACTTGAGATTATCTATGATTCCTTGAAGAGCATGCAAAAGGCCCTTCAAGAATCAAGAATTCAAGTTGAGCAACTTTGTATGGAGTTGGGTTGGGTACATCGCTCATCCTTCACATCAAACAATCAGTCATATATGATAACCATATTGTGTAAGGATGTGAGTGGAATTTATTATTTGATGGAGGAGCCTTGTGTGATGGTTGAACATGAAGATAATTCAAGTTTGCAGGCATTTGCAAAGAGGTATGACCCATAGGTTTCTAATTATGCACATGTTTTGCATTATGGGGATCAAGAGCCACTTCTTTTGGAGATCCCATTGAAGGCTCAAGTCATGGTCACTGATGAGATAGTTGAGAATATACTTAGTGGACTAGCCAAAAAAGAAGTATATGCATCCAGAGATTGTGGGGACAAGTATATTACAAATGAGGACACATCTATTTAGGATACAGGTTCAACTGACACTAGTGTAGTGATTGATACAATGACCCATACAAGATATAGAATGATATGCAGTGGTATACAACAATATGCAGTGTTATGCAGAGGGGTACAATGATACAGAGTGGGAGACAATGGAGTTCAGGGGAGAGTCATACTCTCACTTGATGGAGCACGGATGGTCCAAAGGAGGATGATCTGATCTTTTGAGGTAGTACGTGGACTCTAGAGGCCATACTCTCAACAACAATAGTGTTTGTGATTATGGAGAGAGTATGGTTTACCATATGTGCGAGGAGACTCCTTTGGAGGCATACGATGGTATGGCAGTAGCGTGTAGTCTGGGTGACTATTCAAATAATCCATTAGCGCATAGTGATGAGTTCCATGGAGCAATACACTCCTCAAAGATTGATCTTCGATTGGAATATCACTAGGGCAGGTCCAATGAGAAGGATATTCATGAGACTATTCTTAGGTATCCTTATGAGTTTTTGGTCATGCCCTTGGGATTGACCAACACACCTACCACTTACCAGATTTTCCTATAGTTGCAGAGGTTTTTGTTGTTGTTCTTTGATGCTCTCAGTATATACACCATGACATGGGAGGATCCTTTGAGATAATTAGATGAGACATGGGGCATTAGAGACACACCGGGGAGTTCTTATTTAGGGCATGTGATCGGTGCACATGATGACAGGGATAGATTGAGGGATGACATGATCTACTATAAAGGTGACACACATTTAGTCCCCGAGGCCACACTTAGGGAGATGATCATGAGGGCGATGGATGATACACCTTCGGTAGGACTTTATGGGAACTTGTATGAGCATGAGGTACCACATATGCCAAAGCTACTTTACAAGAAGTTTTCTAGACTCTAGGCGTTGTTAGAGTACATTATTGGGAGTAAGGATAACATATTTTTCTGTGTTGTTTGGCGGGAGTAGGACATATTAGCATACATGGAGTTGAATCCTAGTATATGGTTTCCATCAATTGATTGCATATAGGGATCATAGATGAGGCTCGATTGGATTCCAATAGTTATCAATGTGGCACAATAACAATCAATAGGCCTTGGGAGTTGTGGACTTCCACTTTGGTGGGGGGATCCGGGCATTCATCTGAGTGATAGATTGCGTCAGATGATAATGATGATTGACAAAGTTGTGACAATGGTTGTTCTGCTTTATTTGGGATGTCACTAAAGGGGAGGTTGAGACTTACTCTATATGGTAGGATAGGCTTTCTTTTCTGGTACCGAGGATCGAGGCTGGAAGTTGATTTGTAGACTTAGAATTCACAGAGACACCTTTGCAGGGGATGGTTCAGGATAGTGGCTTTAGTCCCTTCAATGATTTCAGCTTGGGGTTCCAAGAGAGGAGGATGCAAACTGGGCACGTTGGTCCAACAATGACGATCATAGTGGTGCAATGTCATCATGGTGGTTCCTTTCTAGGATTAGTTTGGGACCCTCGGATTACATTGTTGGATAGTTTAGCTAATGTTAGAGATGAGAGAGTCGGTTTTGATTTTCATGATTTTACTCCTGGGATTTCATGGGTTGACAGTTTGGCGATTGATACAAAGGAGAGCATGTTCTAATTTCAGGATTTTACTACTGGAGTGCATGGGTTTGGTTTTCTGGAGGATAAATTACTGAGGATTGATCGAGTTTTTGCAGTATATAATTTTTGTACTTACCGATTGTATTCAGAAGGTCGCTCGTGCTAGTACCTTGCAAGACAATGCTTTGAGTAGAGGGTGCTTCACTTCTTGCAGATTGGTTTGGGACCCAAGAATCACTCCCAGTTTCTGTTTGGTGCATCTTTCTAGTTGTATGGTTGAGGTGGCATTGCTTGAGGACATGCAATCTATGGGAAGGGATGACTGTAATGTCCCCATTTTCAGATTCCCTTATTATGCAGTTAGAGTTACTTCATGAGGTTTGAGTTAGCTAGGTTAGAGGGGTGAGACCAGGTCATCAGTGAGCCCATGAAGTTTGGAAGAGTTTTATGGGGCCCAACTTAGTTTATTTACCATTATTCATCATCAAGATCATTTCCTCACAACTAGTTCTTGGTTCTATTGCATTCCGACGATTTCTATAAAATGAGGTTATTAATGGGCATATTTTGATTAATTATACTAAAGGTACTACATGGAGTTTGTTTCTTGGAGAAATACCTTAGTGCAATAACTCGTTGGAACCTGGGAAAAAATATCTATAGGATGGGATGATGAAAAACAACCTTTAGTGGCCAGAGACGTCATAAAGGCGAATTAATCACTTTTTGGAGTGAAAAGGTTCATTAAATTAATAAAGTGATTTATTGAGAAAATATTAAAGATGAATTAAAATTCACTTGAAGGGAATAAGGTAAAACAAGGTATAAAAGAGAGATAGGGGCTCATACTCTCTCATAATGTTGACGATCATTTTCTATTTTCAAATTGAGCTCTGGAAACTTGAGTGTTTTGAGGGTTTTGGCTAAACAAATCCTAGAGATCAACTTGGAGGTGAAATATCACTCCTTTCCTGGTCCAAGCTTGGCCAAGGGGTGAACGATTCCACTCTCACCATTCTATCGGGTCCATAATCATTTTAATTATCAATTGTGAAGAAGGACACACCATTCAGGGGTTTCTGTAGAGAGGGGCACACTGTCCAAGAGGAAGGAGTTCGATTTGGCTTATGGGAGTTGGATCTTGAGGAGATAAGGAATTGGAGGCATTGGCCATCCCTGGAGTGACCTTACTTGACATTCTTTGAGATTTTCTCTCTCCATATCTATTTATTCTTAGATTTGGGCCTGTTTACTGAAGAGTAGCACACTTGGCCATAAAGAGCCAGTGCTTTGGAGGTTGGAACTGCAGCAACAACCAAGGAAATCCATCATATGTGATAGTCATCCCTTGTTCTTCAGGAAATCATTATTATTTTGGGGTTTGTAGGCCAGATCTAGTGAGGTTGAAATTCCAAGGGAAATTCCAGCCAGAGAGGGGCGCAACTCAGCCAAAAGACTTGGTAGTTCGCAGAAGGGAAAGAGATTGATCTTATAGATCTTCTGTATGGAACTAGTGGAGGCTTGAAGGAAGCCAATATTCCTCTTATATTGTATCTTGGAGGTTCTATTAGCCACATCTTCCATTTTCTATATTTGTTTCCAAATATGCTCTTCTCTTGTACTGAGGTCAACTTATATATTAAATAAAATACAGATCTGAGTTTTGTGGCTATTCTTGTTGTTGTTTCTTTGTGTTTTATTGTTGTTTAAATCTCAAGTGTATCATTGGAAACTATTTGTTCTATCAAACCAAACAACAAACCCAAACACAAGCTCAATAAGTTATAGGTGTGAATTGTTTGACAAAACCCTTCGACTAGAAAAACATTAAAACTAAAAAATTCCTCATATATCCACTTGGGGATCTTACAAAGGACACATGTATGTGTGGGGAAGCATGCATTTTCATGGAGGGCATGCTAGTCCCTAGATGCGGTGGGTTGTTTCCACCTTGCATTTGGGAAGGAGGGTTGTGTGACATATTGTTGGGTGCATATGATGTTCCAACAATATTCTAATGTGTGGGGGTTCTACGATAATGGATCTCATAATGGCTAGTTCCATATAGGCATAGGGGTCCTTAAGGTTGGTTGAAGTGGGTCATGGACCCAATCAGCCCATCCATGGAATGGGAGGCCCCTAGATTTTATCGTTCAAAATGTTGAAGGTCAGAGACATTGGGGATGAATGTGTATATGTTCATAGACTAAGCATAGATCAAATCAAAGTGTTGGACTTTAAGGATGGCCTCATCCTCGGTCTTGGGCATGGTTTTGGCCCTGTTTTTGGAAATCAATGGAAAAAGGGATTTCAAGAACCAATCCAGGAGAAGATTCTCCTTCACCTCAATTTTTCACAATAAGCTTCACCAACATAACCCGTGGATATGATCTGCAATGTGTGTGGAAGTGCTTTGTCAAAAATCAGTAAGAATTTCCAAACGAGTGTCACGACCAAATAGTAATTGTAAGAAAGTAAAAAATGCATTCAGGAGAGATGTGAAATTGGCATGTGATTCTATTGTTTCATTAATGTACCATTTTTTGATGGCCTAGTATGAGTTGTTTGGAACAATCATAACTGGATAAAATCATCCATGATGTTGTTGGAAGAGTGCCAAAGATGGAATGTCATGATGTAGTTAGCTGGGTCTTCACCCAGATTTCCCTCAAATTTTGGAATTATGAGGGTAGCTTGGTGGACATGGGTGGCCAAGCTAGGTCATGTAGAATGGGATCATTAGTGAGCTTTGTTGAATTTGGGAGATTGAGCACAACCATATATAGAGGGTTGGATGTATGAGGAGGTTATGTTAAAACACCTGCCACTAGGACTAACTATTGGGAGCTAGATACTACCAAGGAAGAGCTTCCAAGAGGGTTGTTATGAGCGTTTGAGCCTAAAAAGGATGAATTGAGTAGAGCTAAGCCAAACAATGCAACACTCAAAAGTGAATGCAGTGGGGTTAATCGAACTAGTGAAGCAGAAAGACTAAGAACGTCTCACAATATTGAGGGAAGCCCTTGCAAGTGCAAGGAAAAATGGAGTGCCAAAGGGTCTACTATGGTTCCTAAATTGTAGGTTGTGTGTGAACTTCAAGTGGATGGTTGTTAACTTGTGTTTCTTTAGTCAATGGCCTAGTCAAAGAAAATGTATGAATCAAAATGAAACATTGATCTAGTGATGCAACTATATCTATATTTTACTTTAAAGCAATATGTGTTTTGATAGGAGGGATTTCACATGAGGGTTTGAAAAAATAAAAAACACACTTTTCCTATGAGACCTAATGTCCTTCCCCTAAAAGAAAACACTCGGCCTTCCAAGAGCTCTCAACAATGGGATCTAAATCCACCAAAGATTACTAGTGAAGGTATGAATGAGTCATTTATAGTGCAGGGTATTGGTGGTATGCCCCGATGGAACTGGTGACACTTCCCAACAACCAACACTATCTACCTTAGGTGTAAAAGAATCCCAAAAATTCCACTTGTGTGGAAATCCTATGTTTTGGCCACTAGGTTACCTTCGTCAAGTGTGAGAAAGGGACTCTTAGCTTCGAGTAGTCACATGCGAGAGTCAAATAAAATTTTAGTGGCTCAAAGAGAGTCACAACAACAATTGGACCTCAACATATGACCCCACAAGGTACCTCCTTGCCTTGGTTTTCTACACACTTGAGGGGAAGGATTGTAAAGCTCCCCGAGACAACTTCTATGTTTCTTATGAGAAATAATAAGAATTTATTTGGATTCCTATCCCTCAAATCTTACCCAACACTATTAATTATTTTGTGACCTCACAAAGGAGGAATTAAATGTGTTGATTAGTAGAGTTGTTTTTAAGGGCTCAAATTGGGGCCATGATCCAATTTATGTTTTATTAAGGTGTGTTGAAGGAGCTATTTCAGAACTCTTTAATCTTTCCGATTCACCAAGGCAAGGTGAAGTGCATACTCGAGAAAAGAGGACTCTTTAGGTCCTTCACATGTGTGCTTCTTGTGAGGAAATAAAATGTGTGATACAAGGGTAAATAAAGATTGCAATACTTGAACAAAATTAAATCAATAGCATAGAATGTGGACTTGAGTGGTCCTTACTTTGCCTAATTAATTTCTATATGACGTGTTGCAAAATTAAAAATTCTCGTTGACGATTTTTCAAAAACTTTCAATAGGTTGTCAACAATAGAGATGTGAACATTTAGGGGTTCTTACTCCACTTAATTAGTCTGGATGATGATGAATTTGTGAGGAAGATATGATATAAATCATCAGTCTTTCTGATTGACCCATATCATTGATGAGCACAAGGTAAATAACATACTTTGACAAAAGAGAACTATTTAAATCCCTTAGAAAAGACAAGGCAACAATGAAAAATAATTGCTATATGTTGATACCAAAACTGTAAAGTTTCAATACCAACATCTCAACCTCCCGTGAAACTAGACGGAAAGAGGCAGGAATGTTACCCCGAGTTTAAAGCCCCGAAAAGAAAGCACATTAGACCCTAAAACCCAAGATTCTAATCATAAATCTCTTTTTATAATTTTACAAATATTATTATTTTTTATATATTTTATAACTTTATAATTTTTATACTTTTGCTTTTGTGTATGAAATACAAATTAAATCGGAAGTAAGTGCATAATTAAAAGTGCAAGTGCAAACATACAAATTTTTAAAAAGAAAAATAAACAAACTTAAATTAATTAAGTTAGTGATTACAAGAACTACCGTAGAGTCTAACGAACAAAGTGAAATAAGTTATGTTTTCGTTTAAAAATTGTAATTAGTAAACCAAAAGTTGAATGGAATTAAAACAAAGGAAATCAATTATTTGCATTGAAATCTATTTAAAGAAAATTAAATATATTAACATTATTTTGTATTTTTATGTTTTGAATACTGCAAAAATAGAATAAAACAATAACAAGAAAATGAATTATTCCAAGGTTGAAGTTTGATCTTTTATTTGTATATAACCCCATACACTCATACATTTTTTTGATGCTTTTGAATTCATGCGAGAATTTGGACTAGAAGTGACTCTAACTATTTTAGATGGAATTTAGAATTATACATAGAATAGCCAAGCACAAAAAGAAGATGAAGAAAGACTAAGTCAGACATTGAATGAAATAATTACTGTGAAGCACAAGGTACAATCTACATATAAGAAAATTGATTAGTGTTGATATAACTCAGACTATTATACAACAAACTATAGCAAATAAACAAGTTACCTCGAGGACACCATTAGAAATCAACATTGCTTCGTTTCTCCTGCCACTTCGCAAGTCACCTCTGCTATCAACAGATCATCAAATCCATGATTGAAAATGAATGGAGGATGAATGATTAAAAGAATGAACCTCACTCAACTCTTAGCATACCTCTCATTAATTTCTCGTCCTTTTGGCTGGCTGCTTGGTGCTTGTTTTATAACGTTTGATGGGTGGTTCTATCAATTATGGCCATTTTAAAATGAATGGATTGAAGCCAATACATGATTCAATTGCTTCTAGTCGATAATACATGTAATTACAAAATATATTAATTCTTGAAATAATCACATACGATCTAGTTTTGGCCACGCTTGGTCTGCTTGCAACTTTACATACTCGACGAGCAAATGAATATCTTCATTACTAAGACGTGGACCAAATGTGCATTGCCCCTTCGATGTATACTTCTCACTAAATCGTGGCATTCAAGCCTTTAACATAGTTACCAACTTAACAAGAATTGTGACCTCAAAATGAGAACTCTGGTCAATTTTTTTTGTTATTTGGGTCAAAAACACTAAATTCAACCCCCAAATAAAAAAGTCGCACTATTGGTAGCATCCTTTTTTGGGGGGTGGTCAAAATTTCGACTTGTTTGAAATCACAACCTTGAGAATTGATACCATTGAGGACATAAACCTTAAAATTGACCCTTACATCGAAAAGTGATGTTTTTTTGTTTTTTTGTAAGTAATTATTTTATAAAAAACCTTTAAGAATAAAAAATTACAACATCGACATGTCTATTCGAGGACTGTAGTTACTGAATTTCCCCGTGGGGAAACCAATTCAGCCAACCTCCCAATTCAAAAACCATTGTTTCATAATGCCAGTCATATAACATAATTACACAACTGGAGTGGAATCGCCCTGTGGGGAAACCGATTCACCCAAGCTTCTAGACCCTCTAGGACCGACATTAGACAATCATAACATATTATAACTGAAAAGACAAGTGGAAAAATATAAACAAAACAACCAACAAGCCATGCAGTCTGACACATGTGCAACTCATGTTGTGGACGTGTAGCGTGGCGTCGTGTCCAAGGTGAGTGCCTGGAGCGCTGGAGCCAAGTTTGGTGCTGCGTCGTCCACTGGAGACTAGAGCTGGTACCAATATCGTCTTTGAGTCCCCAGGTGCATTTGGTGCCGCTTCTAATGGGTGGCATGAACCGTGCAAAGAGGAGAGCATCTGCAGGATTTTTGTCCCCTTTCTGTCCAAGTCTTCCACTCAAAAGCATAGGTCGTCCACCTCTTTGCGAACCTCGAACGCCAGGTCTTGCAGAATTGCAAGGCCCTCCTATAATTTTGCGCAGGTAGCGCAGTCTGAGCAGGAGTGGGCCCGCTCCTGATGCTTCTCATGGAAGATGAAGAAACCTTCGCGTGGAGATTGGACTAGTGGCGATTGCACTAGCGAAGGCGCATGAGTAGAGTTGTCGGGTGAATTGGGAGGGACGACCAGGGTTCGTTGTGAAGAGGGGGCCAAGTTTGGTATAGGCCCTGGGTTGAAGCTCAATGAGTTCCCCAGGAGGCCGAACCATTCAACTCTACATGCATAGGGAGAGGAGAGAGGCATGAGACCACTGAGACTATGAACGAACTGCTTCAAAGAGGCCGACGAGGACGGTGACTAGCTATGAGAGGGTGTGGGGGCAGGCGGGGGTTGAATTGCCAGGCGCGACCAATTTTGTTGCCAAGCTGAACCACGTTTGGACTTTCCACGCAATCTCGACATGGCTGGAGCAGAGCAAAGGTAAGCAGGCACAAGGAAATGGCGAGAATGGTCGGTGAGCACCAGAGGAGGGCACAAACTGCGAGATGGCTCTAGCAAGATAGAATAAAGATGGAGGAGACACTGGTGAGCTTCATGGTATGAATACCACTGAGAGGGAAGGACGCACATGCATAGAGGTGACCAGAGTAATGGTGGATCCATCGATCGAACGAGAGGCCAGAGCAGAGCGCACTAGGAGCGTTAATGGTGCTCTGGTAGCAATGAATTATATTTAAGTTCATGGTGTGAGAGGTAGGGAGGGGCATGCACGAGTCACGTGGCTGTTGCCACGTAGACAGTCACTATTCCCATCCTCGTGGCGTGGAAGACTTTTACCATCAAAGAAAAAACCTTAAAAAAGACTCCTAAATTGTTATTTAAAAAATTATTTATTAATTATTATTATTATTATTTTTTAAATAAATAAACAAGGAAGACAAAAATCTGCAAACATGTTTTAAATATATATATATATATAAAATATTCATAATCTATTTTTTTTTTAATTTAAAAAAAAAATTAAAAAAACAATTAACATTAAAAAAAAAAGTTGAATTATATTTAAAACCTCCAAAGAAACAAAATATAATTTATTTTTTATAATATAAAAAAATTAATAAAAAAAATATTTAAGAGAATTAATAAAATAGAAATTAAAAAAAAAGAATTCACCCCAATACATCCAAAATACAAATTAAAAATAAAATATAATTAAAAATTACATTAAAACTAAAAAATACAAAAGGAAAAAAAATAAAAATGTAAACCAAACTATACGATAATTTAAAAAACTATTTAAATAATTTAAACAAATTAAAAATAATTGTAAAAAAATAAAATTAAAAAAATATATAACAAACCAATCAAAAACATTAATTAAGAAAAGCCTTATGACTTCACTATCACATTTTCTACCCGGTCTCCCTGCGGTCAAAGTGGTAAATTAACAAGTAAAAGTTTATCAATTAAAAATGAAAAACAATTATGAAAAATATAACAAACAATTAAAAAACATTAATTAAAAATAAAAAAACAATTATGAAGTGGTTGGGAGCAGTGATCAAATTTGAAGGGCAGGTTTTAATTTCTGTGAGAAGGGTATATAATCATGCAACCCTTCTAGAATGAAAAGTTCGTAGAAAAATTGCATTTCAATTGACAATAATAAATTAAGTTCACACTTCATAAAAAAACGTGTTAAATAAAATATTATATTTTTAATAAAAAAAAACTTAGCAGAAAATAAACTTCAGAACTGAAACATGAGGATTTTGTTAAATGCCGAAACTCAAGTTTCAACACAGTTTCAACATAAAAAAAACTTAGCAGAAAATAAACTTCAGAACTGAAACATGAGGATTTTGTTAAATGCTGAAACTCCAGTTTCAACACAGTTTCAGCATAAAAAAAACTTAGCAGAAAATAAACTTCAGAACTGAAACATGAGGATTTTGTTAGATGCCGAAACTCCAGTTTCAGCACAGTATCAGCATAAAAAAATCTTAGCAGAAAATAAACTTCAGAACTGAAACATGAGGATTTTGTTAAATGCCGAAACTTCAATTTCAGCACAATTTCAGCATAAAAAAATCTTAGCAGAAAGTAAACTTCAGAACTGAAACATGAGGATTTTGTTAAATGTTGAAACTCCAGTTTCAACATAAAAAAAACTTAGCAGAAAATAAACTTCAGAACTGAAACATGAGGATTTTGTTAAATGTCGAAACTCCAGTTTCAACACAGTTTCAGCACAGTATCAACATAAAAAAAACTTAGCAGAAAATAAACTTCAGAACTGAAACATGAGGATTTTGTTAAATGCCGAAACTCAAGTTTCAACACAGCTTCAACACAAAAAAAACTTAGCAGAAAATAAACTTCAGAACTGAAACATGAGGATTTTGTTAAATGCCGAATCTCCAGTTTCAACACAGTTTCAGCATTAAAAAATCTTGGCAGAAAATAAACTTCAGAACTGAAACATGAGGATTTTGTTAAATGCTGAAACTCCAGTTTCAGCATAAAAAAAACTTAGCAGAAAATAAACTTCAGAACCGAAACATGAGGATTTTGTTAAATGCCGAAACTTCAGTTTCAGCACAGTTTCAGCATAAAAAAAACTTAGCAGAAAATAAACTTCAGAACTGAAACATGACGATTTTGTTAAATGCTGGAACTCCAGTTTCAGCATAAAAAAAACTTCAGAGCTGAAACATGAGGATTTTGTTAAATGCCGAAACTCCAGTTTCAGCACAGTATCAGCATAAAAAAAACTTAACAGAAAATAAACTTCAGAACTAAAACATGAGGATTTTGTTAAATGCCGAAACTCCAGTTTCAACACAATTTCAGCATAAAAAAAACTTAGCAGAAAATAAACTTCAGAACTGAAACATGAGGATTTTGTTAAATGCTGAAACTCCAGTTTCAACATAAAAAAAACTTAGCAGAAAAAAAACTTCAGAACTGAAACATGAGGATTTTGTTAAATGCCGAAATCCCAGTTTCAACATAGTATCAACATAAAAAAAACTTAACAGAAAATAAACTTCAGAACTGAAACATGAGGATTTTGTTAAATGCCGAAACTCCAGTTTCAACACAATTTCAACACAGTTTCAGCATAAAAAAAACTTAACAGAAAAAAAACTTCAGAACTGAAACATGAGGATTTTGTTAAATGCTGAAACTCCAGTTTCAACACAGTTTCAACATAGTTTCAACATAAAAAAAACTTAGCAGAAAATAAACTTCAGAACTGAAACATGAGGATTTTGTTAAATGTCGAAACTCTAGTTTCAGCACAGTTTCATCAGAGTATAAACATAAAAAAAACTTAGCAGAAAATAAACTTCAGAACTGAAACATGAGGATTTTGTTAAATGCCGAAACTCCAGTTTCAACACAAAAAAAACTTAGCAGAAAATAAACTTCAGAACTGAACCATGAGGATTTTGTTAAATGCTGAAACTCCAGTTTCAGCACAGTTTCAGCATAAAAAAAACTTAGCAGAAAATAAACTTCAGAACTGAAACATGAGGATTTTGTTAAATGCCGAAACTCTAGTTTCAGCACAGTTTCAGCATAAAAAAAACTTAGCAGAAAATAAACTTCAGAACTGAAACATGAGGATTTTGTTAAATGCTGAAACTCCAGTTTCAGCACAGTTTTAGCATAAAAAAAACTTAGCAGAAAAAAAACTTCAGAACTGAAACATGACAATTACTCCAGTTTCAGCACAATTTCAGCATAAAAAAAACTTAGCAGAAAATAAACTTCAGAGCTGAAACATGAGGATTTTGTTAAATGTCGAAACTCCAGTTTCAGCACAGTATCAACATAAAAAAAACTTAGCAGAAAATAAACTTCAGAACTGAAACATGAGGATTTTGTTAAATGCCGAAACTCCAGTTTCATCACAGTTTCAGCATAAAAAAAACTGAACATAAAATAAACTTCAGAACTGAAACATGAGGATTTTGTTAAATGCTGAAACTCCAGTTTCAGCATAAAAAAAACTTAGCAGAAAATAAACTTCAGAACTGAAACATGAGGATTTTGTTAAATGTCGAAACCCCAGTTTCAGCACAGTATCAGCAAAAAAAAAACTTAGCAGAAAATAAACTTCAGAACTGAAACATGAGGATTTTGTTAAATGCCAAAACTCCATTTTCAACACAGTTTCAGCATAAAAAAACTTAGCAGAAAATAAACTTCAGAACTGAAACATGAGGATTTTGTTAAATGTTGAAACTCCAGTTTCAACACAGTTTCAACACAGTTTCAGCATAAAAAAAACTTAGCAGAAAATAAACTTCAGAACTGAAACATGAGGATTTTGTTAAATGTCGAAACTCTAGTTTCAACACAGTATCAGCATAAAAATTTTTAGCAGAAAATAAACTTCAGAACTGAAACATGAGGATTTTGTTAAATGTCGAAACTCCAGTTTCAGCACAAAAAAAACTTAGCAGAAAATAAACTTCAGAACTGAAACATGAGGATTTTGTTAAATGCTGAAACTCCAATTTCAACACAGTTTCAGCATAAAAAAACTTAGCAGAAAATAAACTTCAGAACTGAAACATGAGGATTTTGTTAAATGCCGAAACTCCAGTTTCAACACAGTATCAGCATAAAAAAAACTTAGCAGAAAATAAACTTCAGAACTGAAACATGAGGATTTTGTTAAATGCTGAAACTCCAGTTTCAACACAGTTTCAGCATAAAAAAAACTTAGCAGAAAATAAACTTCAGAACTGAAACATGAGGATTTTGTTAAATGCTGAAACTCCAGTTTCAGCACAGTTTCAACATAAAAAAAACTTAGCAGAAAATAAACTTCAGAGCTGAAACATGAAGATTTTGTTAAATGCCGAAACTCCAGTTTCAGCACAGTATCAGCATAAAAAAAACTTAGCAGAAAATAAACTTCAGAACTGAAACATGAGGATTTTGTTAAATGCCGAAACTCCAGTTTCAGCATAAAAAAAACTTAGCAGAAAATAAACTTCAGAACTGAAACATGAGGATTTTGTTAAATGCCGAAACTCCAGTTTCAACACAGTTTCAACATTTAACAGAATCCTCATGTTTCAGAATCCTCATGTTTCAGTTCTGAAGTTTATTTTTTGCTAAGTTTATTTTATGCTGAAACTGTGCTGAAACTAGAGTTTCGACATTTAACATTGGCTGAAAAATCAGCGACACTGGAATTGGGTTGGGGTCTGAAAAGTTAACAAACAACTCATAATGATTACTATTTTCCATTGACGGTTCAACCTCACCATTTCAAATGGATCAGAAGATCTAATTTATTGAAAGAAACAACATGGGTTTACCACTTTCACTTGATTTTTATAAGAGGAAAGTGGAGGAGGACGAGGAAAAGTTTTCATGGATAAAGACACAATAAGTTTTAAACCTCTGGGAGTAGGTACTCTGACGGTACTGAACATGATCTTAATGGAAGTTTCTATGCATCATGAAGACGGATGATAAGTAGGTGATGTCATGTCAAAATTGGCGAGTGGTTGTTGACTCTATAATTATTGTAACTTCAAGTATCAGTGCAGATCTAATGATAGTTTTTCTGGCTATAATTCTTGTTATCCTGGAAACCGCCCTAAACCCCAAATCATACACTGACCCTACTTAAATCCATCACAGACTGCTACCATCATATCCCGTTATGGACAGATCAGTGTATAAATTTTAATCTATTTTAACATATACATCATACACAATTCGATTTTTGCCTTGAAAATTATGATATACAACCAAAAAAGTTTTTGAAATAACGTATAATAACACATATATAGTAGTATATAAAGTAAAGAGCTCGGGTTCCTGAATCCTTACCCCAATTGACAGGAGGTTGCAGACAACATCAGCGGGCAAGGCTAGTAATGTGAACTTGGCAACTTTTTCTTCCTCCATAGCCAGCTTCTCCGGAAAATTCAGTGAAAAAACACCAGTGTTACAACTTACAATGCAATTCTCGAAGGGAACTTGTTCAAACTTCAATGTTACCGCAATTTCGCACGAAGCAACATTTATGATTTTATCTACCTATACAGTGTACATTGTACACCACTGACTAGTGCTGACTCGCTGAGTGGAGTGTTAATTGGTAACCGACAAATTTTAATGTGAGTGGAGTGTTAATTGGTAAACCGTAACCGACAAAATTTTAATTGGTAAACTATATCCTGCAAATTTTAATGACTGGCAAATTAAAATATTACCCTTCCTATGAAATTTTAAGTTTTTTTTAACATTTCCTAAATAACTTTTAAAAATTGTTTTTTTTTTTTTTTTGATGTCTAATTATTTAATAACCCTTCTGAGATGTGCTGGACCCCCTCTGACGGGCTGTGACGTGTTGAATTTTGATCGCTGGTTGGGAGGGGTCTTAAAAAGAAAATAATAAATTAATTTACCACTTTGACCGTGGGGACACCGGGTAGAGGACGTGATAGTGTATCAAGTTATAATACTTTTTTTTTAATTAATGTTTTTGATATATATATAATATGATTACTCCGATTTTAGTTAAGTTTTATGGAATTATTTTGGAAAAGAAGATTAACTTTTGGTTAGAAAGTCACAGTAAAAGAGTTAAAGGCCAAGCCGGGTTTAGGAGACATCATTCGACTGTGAACCATCTTGTTACCTTTAGGATCATTGCAGAGGAGTTCCACAATACTGAAAGTAATCTTTTTTGTTGTTTTGTTGACTTTAGAAAAACTTTTGACATGGTTCCTAGGAAAAACCTTTGGAATAGGTTGGAAGAGATAAAAGTGCCTCTCGAGTTGAGAGCTGCTACAATAAGGATGCATGAGAACGTTATTAAGTTTAAAAACACTAAGGGTTGGTCAAAAGAGATTAACTGTAATATCAGAGTCAAACAAGGTTGTCCCTTGTCCCCTACCATTTTTGGCATATACATTGACAAGTTAGAAGATTGCTTGGAAAAAACAGGTTGTGTCGGCCCTACTCTCACTGGTATAGTCATCAATCTTCTTCTTTACACCAATGATATCGTTCTTATGGAAAGGAGTCCCCATGATCTTGAAAACCAACTAAGAATCCTCAAGGATTTTTGCTCCAATATGGGTATGACTGTTAATACTGATAAGACTAAGGTCATGATTATTAAATCCAATA
>ML842502.1:0-14947 GCA_009831015.1 Picea engelmannii | reverse complement strand
GGTAGCAAACCTACATTAGATTAGTTGTAGGGCTTTGGAATAGGTGTGAAAGATAACTTTCCAAAGCTATCAAACAAACATAGAATCTTGTGCTAGGGAGCGGTAAATCCACTTATTACATTTTGTCCTGGGAAGCCCTTCTAACATAAGGGTCAATCACGAGGTCGCATTAGGGCCAACATAGTTACTCACCCTACTTTGTTGGTCTTGGTGTAGATATTGTGGGTATTATTGGGGGTCACTTGAGAAGAAAATCCTATGGAGACCTTCTCGAGTCGATTTCGGGATTAGATACCCTGACGTTGTCTGTGGATCATATTGTCAACTTCTTCCCCAGACATCATTGTCGTAATTGGTAACCTTAGTAGCCTATCTCTTTAGGGTCTTTACACTATGTGATTATGGAGGGGCAAGTCTTCACAGTACCTGGAATCGACGTTGGCCAAACTCACTCAAGATCCTTGGAGGGTATACTCACGATTATGTGTGGGAGGTTGCACCAGGGTGTAAGTTTGTTAAGTAGGTTGTCAACGTAACTTTTCCACCCGCTCTATCTCAGCCCCTTCATACATTGTTCCCGCGACGTTGGATTTCATCACCAACTAATGCGTTCATTGTAAGAAGGTTTTGTTTGCTTGTTTTCTTACTAGATTTTTAGCATGTGTTGTTTGTTTTCCCTAGCAGACTCTAGGTTGGATCTTTATTTAATGGCGTCAGTTCCCAGAACGACCAATCAAGGGACCCCTTTTCCAGGGGAACCTTTTTTTTTTCCTTCTTACGGAAACGTTGGTCCTCCTCACATCGTTACTTTGAGCCTTCAAGGTCTCACAATTGGATTATCGGTATGGTTGTTTTCCACTCAGGTAATCACGAATGAATCTAGTGCTTTGGTTGTAAGAACTTCCCCCCAAGAGCATCAACCTCATGTTGATCCTTCATCGTCTTCACCAGTAAGATCTTCTTCACCTTCTTCACTTGCAAGGTCTTCTTCCGTTTCATCTTCTCCATCGAGTGAAAGATTTGAAACTAGTAACCCGATGGATAAGAAGAAGAAGAAAAGGAATATTAAGAAGAAAAAAATAAACAAGGTTCCAAACTTCCAACCACTGCCAAACATGTTTGAAAAAAAAAAATTATTGATAATCATGTTGGGAGTGTTGATGATGCCAAGATCACCCAAACAACCCATAATCCCAAGTACCATTGTAGGATTTGAAAGGGTATCCATCTTCTTAAAGATTGACCTGGTCTATCCAAGGTCATAGAAGCATGGTCTATAGCTCCTTTCCAGTCCACGTCGTCGACCTCTAAAAAACATGTTGATGACCTCACATAAACTAGTCACGAGACAGTTGAGAAGAAGAAAAGTAGAGTCAAGTTCTCATGTATGTTATGTGGATGGAGTCATCAAGCTCACCTTTTCCCTCATATGGAAGAAGCCTCAAAATTACTGGAAGATATGATTGTTTCCCAGCCTCAACTTTCGACATCTTACTACAACCTTACTCTCAACCCACCTGTAGTTGATGGAATGATCAATCCGGTCCCTTCATCGGTTAGTCTGGTTGATCAGGTAGTCAATCTAGTCACGTCATTAGTTGAATCGGTTGATAAAGTGGTCGATACGATCCCATCCTCGGTTGATCCCACTCTCCCGTTAGAGGGTGAAACTTAAGCGATCGATTTGTTTCCACCTGTCGAACCCATTCTACCCTTGGAGAATGAAACCCAAGTGGTCGATCTGATCCCATCATCGGTCGATCCTACTCTCCTTCTAGAGAGTAAACCTAATAATGCTCATGTTTTTCTTGTTTATACATAATCTACCGTGCTCGACGGTATTCCTCCTTCTCCCGTAGAACCCCCTCCAAGTAATGAGGTCATCCTTTTTTATTAGGGTGCGCTAACTGGACCTTGTCTTCCCTCTCACATTACTTTCAAGATTACAGTATAGGTTTGTGGTCAGGGCATTCCTTAGATGTTTATAGACAAAGGTGTTTCCATCAATATGTTTTCCTCTATTGCTTGGCAAGATTTGGGTTATCCTCAGCTTGTGTCGGTTACGCAGAATTTGTTAGCTTTTAACAGAAGAACTAGTCACCCTTTAGGATTCCTTCCTCAGTTTTCTGTAACTTTGGGAGGGAAACCTGTCTTTATTGATGTTATGGTAGTCCAGGACCCCTTGGATTTTTATTTACTCCTTGGGTGAGATTATGTATATTCCATGAAAGCTATTGTATCCACTCTTTTTCGTGTGATATCTTTCCCTCACAATGGAAGAGTTGTGACTATTGATCAACTTTCATTTGTTGGTCTTGACTTGACCATCAACTGAATGACCTCCATGAACGGTTCATATATGCAATTAGTATCACCCCCACCAAAGGTCAATTATGTAAAATTGTCCCCCATGTATTCACCTGTCGATGAAGATGAGCCTCTCGCTGTAATCTCAATCCCTTATGACTTAGATCTGGTAGTTGACATGGTGATCCCTTTGATAGGGATTTTAGAGCCTGATCTCCTTACCCTTGTCGTGGACCTCAACATGTGTTCCCTCCAAACTGTGTTTGATCCAAGTGGATATCGGTGGCCACCCACCTTTTCCGACTGGCTCAAAACAGTTTTCTGGCAATTTTGGCAATTTACTATTTTTAGCAGGTTTTAACTTCCGAGGCCATTTTGAGGGCCTAAATGAAGGTTTTTAGAGATAAAGGTTCTCAATGATATCCAAAGGCATATTGAGAACCAAAAATGAATCTCCTCTATGATACCTTTCCAACGATCTATCATACGCCTAAAACGGAGATCGTATGCAAAAGTTACGACCCCGGGAAGTTGATGTACTAACTTACCCAAACGGGGCCCACATGACTTTTGGCACTTCATCTCCTAGGGTTAGGTTTTTGGATGTCTAGGGTTTTTGGAATTCCTGTTTATTGTAAAAATTCCTTCAGAGCCTCATTGTAACGATTTTCTTGTGAATGCGAGTAGCCGTCACATCTCTTCTCAGAGATAAGTTGTCACCATTCTAGCGAGTCTTTCACTCTGTATTTTTACAGTCTCTGTACATTTCTTTCATTAATAGAAATCATGTATTACTATATCTCTGTGTTTATGGTTGCATCTATGATATATTTATGTTATATTATTGGATATACGCGATATCTCTGTGCATTTATTTATTATATCTTCGCTCTCATTTCATGCCGAAAAAAATCTGGATCAGTGTTTCTTCCATCGAATGAATATCTCTTGGAAGCCATGACCGAGTTTTATCCCTTGACATGGTGTCCTTCCAGAGAATTTTCCTCTTGGAAGCCGTGATCAAGAAGAGGAGTGCTCAGCATGGTTTTCTGATTTCAAACTCATTAAAAAATGAAACCATCTTTGTGCATGGTTTTCTGATTTCAAGGTCATTAAAAAATGAAACCAGCTTTGAGCATAGTTTTCTAATTTCAAGCTCGTTAAAAAATGAAACCAGTTGTGTGGATAGTTTTGCGTCTCTGTGGAAACCTCGTTAAAAAATGAAACATAGGTTACGAGGATAGTTTTTTTGTCTCTGTAGCAACCTCGTTAAAAAATGAAACAGAGGTTACGAGCATAGTTTTGTTTCTGTGTCAAGCTTGTTAAAAAATGAAACAGAGGTCTGGGGATTGAACCTAGATTCTCGAGAATAGTTATTTTCTTGTGTCAAGCTCATTAAAAAATGAAATATATTTTTCCCCCTCTCTGTTTGAGTCAAGTCCTTCGTCTAGTATTTGAAGCTTCATTTCATCCACCTGTGTTGTTGGATGAGACGAAGCTTGGGGGTAAATTCTTCCAGCCTCTAGAATTCATGCTGAAGTTGATCCACTAGCTTCTTAAGCTACGGGCTAAGTACCAACCATGTGAATTTGTGAACCATGTGTTGGAAAGTCTCAAGCATATATTTTACTTTGGTTCAAGCTTGTGTAAAAATGAAACCACCTACCTCAAGCATAGTTTCCTCTGGTTCGAGCTTGTGTAAAAATGAAACCAGGTCCAAGCATATTTTTGTTTAGTTTTAAGCTTGTGTAAAAATAAAATCTATCTCAAGCATTGTTTTGTTTTGTTTTAAGCTTGTGTAAAAATGAAAACAATCCCAAGCTTAGTCTTTTTTCTTTCTCATGCTCGTAAATCAATGAGAATGTAACCGAGTAAACTTTTATCACTTTTTCGGACTCATAAAGGTTATACAAAAAAGGAACCCCTTGGAGTTCCCTTTAATCTCTTTTCAGACTCTTTAAACATGAAAATATTGCCAAGCGATCTTGTTCTTTTCACGCTTGTTAAAGTATTTGAAGAAAACATCTGTTGAGCGGAAGTTTATCTCTTTTTCGGTCTCATTAGACTACTTTATGAAAAAGGACATTTTGGAGTTTTCTTTAAGTGTTTTCCAGACTCTCTAAACATGAAAAACCCCTGAGTTTTCTTTCTTTGGACTCGTAAAAAAAACGTCGAAAGGCCCATATGGGACCAAACCACTCCTTCCTAGGGTTCGTTAAACATACTTTGAGGGACTCATCTAAAGGATGAGCTTACAATTCAAGCATATGTTATCCTCCTCAAGCTTGTGTAAAACTAAAGAGGTACTCGCTAGAAATGGTGGGGGGGGAATTGGGAAAGAAATGTGTCTAAACCTGTATTCTATGGAGGAGTTTATTTTGGACATGACACCCTTTCACTCGCTTTATGTCTAGGTTGAAAATCGCTTGTCTCTTGATCATACTCCTTTATAAGATTACAAATTGGTCTGTGATCCTTGTTGTTGAGTCATTTTTTCCAAGACAATTGTTTTGTCATCAATATGTTCAAAGAAAATTTCAACCCAGAAATAATTCTATTGCGTCGGCCATTTCTGCAGTCCTTAAGCCTTCTATTGCGTCGGTCATCCCTGAGTCAGTCATGAATCAGTTGTTACTTTGATCTACTTCAAATATTGTTACTCGTTTCGTGTCATTGATGGCGGATACATTAAGGCCCTTATGTGACGATTTTTTTCCTGTCGACTTCAAATCATTATCCAGGAATTAGACTTAGAAACTAATTGGTACCTTGGAACTTGCATGCCTCAATGGAAGGTTTCCTCGCTTTCGACAGTGGGTTTTCATTATTGACCCTCGATCGGTAGATTTCGTTGAGTGTTCGACTTCATCTCATTAATTCACATTCGTTGGATTGTACTAATGTACCTTGGGAGTCCTTGACATTAATGGTGATTTCCCTCGCACTTGTTAATGGTATACATTAATGACCGGTAATCAAGTGGTTTCTACCATGTTCGACTTCAGCACATGTATTCGCATGGTTAGATTCGTACTATAGAGTGATGGAGATGAAGACCCTGGATATTTTCTGACAGATTTAGGTTGCGTTGGACTATATTCATATTGTACTATTGCATAGATCCACAGTGTATGTCTCGTGGATATGTTCAAATTTGAGTATTTAACACATAGATCCACGGTGTATTTTTGGTGGCTATGTTCAGATTTGAGTCATAATGGCATGGATCCACATTGTATGTTTGGTGGCCATGACCTGTCTTACTTGACATGGATCTTTTCATGTCAGCATTTATGCTTTGATTCATTTGTATTTTGAGTATGGGAATGCCTACCTCAGTGATGATATATTATTGTATTGTATTTCCTTGTTTGTTGGCAGGTTTCCGACCGACGTGTTCCTTGTTCCCTACACACACTGGACAAAGTATTTCAGCTATCACTATTTTCTAACTTCATAATTTGGGGGGCTCAATATTACACATTATTTTCTTCACCCATATGACCATTAATGATGTAAACCTATCCTTTGTCTTTAAAAGGATCAATGGCCTTAATCCCTGAAGAAAGATGAAAATGAATTTTCCCAAAAAGATGAAAATTATCTTTTCCTTTGTCAAAAACCTTATAAAAATGGATCATCGCACCTTGTTTATTGTTAAGGGTGTGACAATATAGGATTGTCGCAGGTTTCACCACAGTGTCCTGCGACGTCGTCGCATTTTTCTCAGTGTTAACGGTGCGACGATTTTCGTATGAAGGAAAAAGAGGAATTTCTCGAAAGTTCTAGAATAGAATCTTCTAGGGTGAGGTGGCCTCTGATCGGTTTGTATCTGAGTCTCATCCTTGTTCTCATGGGATCATCCTAAACTCCTCACCCTATCCTTTTTAGCTTATAAAAGGAGAATATTTCTCATGGGAAAAGTTAGCTTGGAGATTGCAAAAGTTGGAAAGTTCTTGAGTTTTGTAGCTTGGAGTTTTTGGAGCTTGTATGTTGGCTTTGAGCTTTGCTTTGCCAAGATAGATTCTTGATCTCAGAATTTGTGGAGCAGAAGTGTGTGGGAAGAAAGGAACTATTGGAGCATACCTTGTGACATCAAGGCTTTGGTTGTAATCTCTACTTTCATTTAATATGATACAGCAATATGTTTCTTTCCCATAAAACTAGTCTTGTTTTATTGTATGATTCCTTGATCACATGCATAGGTTCTTGTTGAGTATATTGTGTTTCTTTCACTTTGGTTGGATTGTGTTCTCTTGCGGGTTCAATTTCATTAGAGAATTGGAAAGAAGCTAGAATGGAAATGACAAGAGGAAACAACATTTAAAATGTATGTTGTCTATCTCTTGTTAACTAGTAAACTCATAATTAGAACTTAGGGAAAGTTTCATATTATGTTTTGTTTTGTTCTAGTTTCTAGTGGGATCTAGGGAGATATGTTTATGTCTTCATTTACCAATTAATCCGATAACAATGGGAAGTTTTACATCATCAACATGCATAAAGGCAATTAAAATATCTCACTAGTAAGTGCCAACCAGGGCAAGAACTTGATTAGTTATAGTAAGAAATATGTTTTACTTTTCTTAAGAGAAATTGAGTCTGATGATGAGTCAAAGACAATGAATGAATCCTTGGATGGGAGTACTAAAGAAAAAAAAACCATCAGTTGGAGGAGTTTCTACAAGAATACAAAGGAGTTTTCAAGGAGCCTAAAGGGATACCAACCAAGAGGGATGTGGAGTAGGAAATTAAGTTATTACCAGACTCCCCATTGTCGAATATTAGTTTGTATAGATAGTCTATTCTATAAGCAAATGAAGTGAAGAAGTATTTGCAGTAGTTATTGGAGTGAGGTATGATTCATCCAAGTACCTCACCTTGTGGGTTAGCCACCATAATTGTACCCAAGAAGGATGGGACTTGGAGAATGTGTATTGATTACATGGCATTGAACAATATTACACTAAAGAATCAGTACCATCTGCCAAAGGATTGATGATATATTGGACTAGATGCAGCATGCCAAGTACTTCACTAAGGTGGATTTGAAATCAATATATCACCAGGTACAAGTCAAATAATAAGATACCTGTAGGAATTCCTTCAAGACAAGGCAAGGTTTGTGTGAGTGGTTGGTTATGCCATTCGGTTTATGCAATGCACCAGCTACATTTATGGGACTAATGAATCATGTTTTGCGCCCTTATCTAGATTCATTCATTATTTTTTATTTGGATGATATACTAGTTTATAGCACTACCTGGGAGGAGCACACCTCACATCTTATGCAGGTGTTAGAGATGTTGAAAAAGCATCAGTTGTTGGAAAATCTCAAGAAATGTGAGTTTTCTCAGTAGTCTTCGGTGTATTTGGGGTATGTGATTAGTGGAGGGGAGCTCAAGATAAATCCCACAAAGATGGAGGCCATCATGAAATGGCCAGTTCTTATAAATGTCACTAAAGTTAGGAGTTTTATTGGGAAATCACAATACTTGCGGAAGTTCATAGCTTCATTTTCAATGGTCGTTGCACCACTCCACGCCATAACATCCAGTGGTAAGAATTTCTAATGGGGGAAGAATCAGTAGAAGGCCTTTGATGAGCTAAAAAGAAATATCAATAAAGCACCAGTGCTTGCACTACCAAACTTGAAAAATCCCTTCGAATGGAGATAGATGCAAGTGGGTATTCCATGGGAGAAATATTGATGCAGGGAGGAAGGATTGTATGCTATCATTATGAAGTATTTCATGGGGTTGTTCCTAACTACCCTATCTACGATAAGGAGCTCTATGCCTTGGTACAAGATGACAAAAATTGGAAGAATTATCTGATGGGAAAGGAGACCATCATCCACACATATCAACAGCCACTACAGTATTTGCAGACCCAAAGTAAGCTACAACAAACCAGGCATTACAAGTAGATGGGGTTTTTACAACAATTTCATCTAGTCATAAAGTATAAGAAGGGTAACACAAATAATTTTGCATACATGCTTTCATGGCCACCCGCATCCAAGATTACAGCTCTGGGAACTTTGATGCACATGGAGCCTTTTACCCATGATGCATACAAAGAGAAAATACACAGAAGATGAGGACTTCAAGGAGGTGTTTCAACAGCTACAAGGATAAATTTATATAGAATAAGGTGATGGAAAGGTTGACTATCATTTCCAGAATGGTTTACTGTACAAACTTCACAAGATCTATGTCCCTAAAGGTGAACGACTGTGGCTTATCAGAGAGGCTCACACCTCCAAGGTTGCAGGACAAATTGTTGTTGGGAAGACAATTGTCAATTTACAAAGGTATGTGTACTGGCCTATAATGTAAGAAAATTACCACGATATATTAGAGGATGTATATTTTGTTGTACCAGCAAGCCTAGTAACAGGAAGCAAGGTCTATACTATACCTTACATGTACCCACTCAACCCTAGGAAAGCATTTCCATGGATTGTGTGGGAGGTTTACCAACCACACTAAAGGGATCTGACTATTTATTTTTGGTAGTTGACAGGTTCAGCAAAATGTGAATTCTTATGCCTTGTAAAAAGACAATCAAGGGACAGGAAGCAACAAAGTTATTTATTTGAATAGGTTTGGGTGCACTTTGGGATACCAAGGAGCATCATCTCAGATAGGGATACTAGATTTGTCAGTGCATTATGGACTACATTGTGGGAGAATATGGACACTAAGTTAAATATGTCTACAATATCCCATCCACAAATAGATGGGAAAATATAAGTATTCAACATGACTTTGGTGCATATTTTGAGGGGTTACAATCAGAGGCATCTGAAGACCTAGGATGAAAATTTGATCGATATACAACACTCTTATAACAAAGCAATCCACACTTCTAGTGGTAAGTCACCTTTTGAAACTTGCTTTGGGTATTTTCCACCTTCACCCTTAGATGTTGTATATGGACAACAAAGAGGAGTAAGGGAGGACATCACATGAGATGCACTAAAAGTCTAAAAAAAAAATTAGAAGAATATGCAGATCCATTTGCAAGTATAAGAGACACTAGTCATAGTAAAAGTACAAGGCTAGAAATGACCAGCACATAATAGAGAGAACATTTAGAGTGGGAGACAGAGTATTTTTACAGTTGAATAAAAAAAGGCTAGAGGGTCCTGGTAAGAAGATCGAGGCTCTTTGGTATGGCCTTTTTGAGGTATTCAAAAAGGTAGGAGATAACGCCTACAGACTCAGTTTACCCCCATACATGTGCATTTACTAGGTAGTGAATGTGAATAATCTCAAACTCTATGAGCCTTCCATGTTGGATTAGGAGGAGTAGCAATTCCTACCTTCCATAGAGGACTTAGCACCAAATGCTCAGGCAAAGTTGGCATAGGACATAGTTCTGCAGAAGCGATACAGAACTATAAGACAAGGGCAGCATGACCTTTGACAAATTGGGTTGAAAGGACAACTTCCAGGCAAAGCAAAGTGGTACTCCAAGGAGAAGGTGGAGGAAAATTTTCCTCACCTCATTCAGTAAAAATTTTGGGGACCAAAATCCTCCCTAAATGGGGAGGTATGATCTGAATTAAATCACTATATTATTTGTCATCTATCTTGATGCTTTCAGAGTGGAAAAAATTGGAGGAATCAGCTTGCAGGGTCTTTTTAGTGGCAGGTCCCAATTTGGAAAATTAGGGTAAGGAACCTTTTGGAGACATTGTGAGGCATTAAACCACGTTTTTTGGGGTTCTAGTATTCAAAAATTCTGCCCACACCCTTGACGGTGTTATACATTCTAATAATTGTCCAACGGTGCAAGTCGTTCATCAATCAAAGTTATTATGAAAAAGTTATGCCTCCTGCAAGTTGACCACCATGGTGTGAGATGATGCCAAGTTAGCCCCCATTACTCATGCATATGGGGCTAGCCATGTGAGTAATTTTGAGAATATTCTAGAAGGTTTGAAACCCTACCAATTTTGAGGGTTGAGGAAGTTTAAAACCTACCCCTAGATGGATATCGAGCTATGTTAAATATCAGACCACTATGAGGAGAAGGGGTTCCATTCTTTTTCATTGTATCTTTTTCCATTGTTGAGCAAAACATTTGACAGTGGTATTATGTAAGCACAATAGAGGAGGAGATATTATGTAGCATCCATACATGCCACGGGTCAAAGATAACTCCACAGAGAGTGCCTCTTTATTTGTCCTTGCATCATTTCTACACCAGAGAAAAGAGAGCAGAGCAACCTCACCTTCTAGTTGGGTTTTCTCCCGTATTGGGTTTCCCGGGTCATATCTTGTGTTTATTTATGGATGGTGTGATTGTATTTTATTCTTTTCTATTTTCCACATTTTATTTATTTCATGCAAAAGAAGAAAATCAATAACTAAATATTATGGATATTTAAAGGGAAAATAACCTTAATAGTAAATATTTTCAATATTTTATTAGATATGTTGTGATGAACTGTTCTAGTGGAATATCCACGACAGTTTACAGATCATATATTTTTTTTTGAGGCATGTTAAGATCGGAATTGTTGACTTTTGCATACTATGTTGAAATCTATGACATATGTTGAGTATGAAATATTGATGAGTTGGAAGTGTTGCATGTGCATGTTGATCTAAGATATGTTGATATCGAAGATTGTGGTGCTTAGTTGAATGGCTATCATAGGCTACTAGCAAGCTGATGTTTTTGGATTTCTAGAATATGAACATTGCACAGTAATATTGGTTTGTTCTAAGCCCCATATCTTCTTATTTCTTGTAGGATAGACACTTTTGATTATACTATTGATGGTGGTGATGAAATTTGTCGTGATTTTGGTGATCATACTCGTGATGAGATTTGTGTTGATTGTGGTGTTAATGTTGTTCGTGATTCTTGTGATGAAACTCATGTTGATGCCAGTGATGATGTTGGTGCTAATACCGGTGATGATGCTTGTGATGTTGGTGATTATGTTGATAATGATGTTGGTGATGAAATTCATGTTGATGATGTTGGTACTGATACTAGTGATGATGCTTATGATATTGGTGATGATGTTGATGATGATATTGATGTTGATGTTGGTGATGTATAAATCTAGTTCATTATTTTTAGCGCTAGAAGTTGACTCTTGACTTCTAAAGAGTCAATCCTAGCACACCTTAAATTAGAAATGATTTAGATGGGTTTTTAGGAAAACTTAGAGAGTGGTAGGATCAGCATGAAGGCAGTGAGATGACTACAAATCAGCAGCTGGCCTTTGGGCAGTAGGTCAAGCTAACAAAACTTAGATCAGTTCCAAGTCTATAGAGAAATGGAATGATGAAATGAAGAAAACAAAACCGCAAATTAACCAATAACCATCATGATCCTTGATACACTTATAGGTAAAAATACTCAACATTAAGAAACCCTTCCTAACTATGAATATAAGAACTTGATTATGCTTGTGGAAAAAATTAAAGAATAACCATTACAATAGATCTCTCGGCATAGAATTTGCATACGTATTCTCGATAGCAGAAAAATAAATATTCAAGAAGATGACAGAAAAATGATTAACACGTAATAACAAATTGATCAAAAACTTTATTATCAGTTGAAATCTTTACATAGAAGTCTTGACATGATCTTGAAAATATTACATAGGTTGTTCACCTTCTACAACTCTCTCTCGGTCCCTCGGACTGAATTCCCCCTACTATCACTCTTTTCATAACTCTCTTTTATAAATAGATTACATTCTTCTCAAGATCCAAGAAAAATGGATCCAAAAACCTCTATCCCAAATTCGAAATGATGAGGTGGCTAGGAATTTTTTAGGAAAAATAAACTGTTGAAATTCTTGAAAAATGATGCTCATAGATCCACATCTTTCTCCCAAACCATAACACATGTGTAAACTATGAGAGATTTTTTTTATATGAGTCCATTATTGACAAAAATCTCTTTCTCTTTTCAAAAATAACCTTCTAGCTGCCCGTGATCTGTTACCAAAGATAATGACTATAACAGGAAAATTCTTGATCTTTTTAATCTGAAAAATGAGTTGTAAATATTCATTCGAATCTCCCAAACCATGAAACTTGTGTAAAATCCGAGAGATTTTTTTGTATATGATCCCATTATTGAGAAAAATCCCTTTAAATTTTCAAAAATAACCTTCTAGTTGCCCGAGATATGTTCCCAGAGATAATGACTAAAACAAAAAAATTCTTGAATTTCTGAATCTGAAAAACGAGTTGTAAAGATTCATTTGAATCTCCCAAACCATGACACTTGTGTAAAAAATGAAAGAGGTTTTTTTATATGAGTTCGTTATTGAAAAAAACCTCTTTCACTTTTAAAAAATAACCTTCCAACTGTCTGGTATATGTTCCCAAAGATAATGACTAAAACAGGAAAATTCCTTATTTTTTGGTAACTTCTTGCTAAAAATTAGGTCAACGTGATGATGTGTTCCAAAAATATCCTCCATCAAGAATTAGACTTTCCCTGTGATATTAAGTGATTGATATCTAACTCACCTCAGCAAGTAAATAGGTTGAATATGTGGTTGGTCTCATAATCATCCTCCAAAACCGTGTCATTTGGCTAAAAACAGGTTGCGCTACAGGAACTTCCTATAGCGCCCTTTTTAAAATCTTAGTTTTAGACTTTAAAAACCCTCATATGACCTTAAGATGGACAAAAAGATGCTAATAAGACCCTATTATCTTTATATAAGCAAAATATGAATTTTTAAGATGAAAATTTGATCATGAAAACATTAGTGCTAACACTTGTCACCTTAAAGTTGATGTCGCTATGTATTGGGTCTTGATTTTTCTTTAGGAGTAGAGGCATGTACCTATATAATAACACCTTTGTTGTGCTATTGATGCAAATTTCCAATGGATGGATACTTGCAATGTTTGTAAAACTGCGTAGCCTGTATAGTGCAGAACCTTCGAGACATTTTGATTTACTAAGTATTTGTAGGTTGTCCTCCTCCTATATGTGGCCTAGTTGTTTCTCATGATTTGTACACCTATAAACATTAAAAGAAAGATTTTTTATTTTCTTAGGGCACTAGTGCCATGACTAGTTTTCAGTATTGATTTATCCCATGATGCCTATACAGGTTTTCAACACGGGGAAAAGGTTTGATTTTAGAGATAAGATTGCCTCCTGGTAGGTTTCAACTAATGCTCTATCCTTGATGGCTCAGTAAGGTTTTCACCAAGGAATTTTATTCATTTTTTATTTATTATTTATTATTTTCTCAATAGGCCCTGTAAATTAGAATGGGTTGGAGCGTTATTTATACCGACCACATTCAAGTTGAATTTAAAGAAGGGTTGTGAATTCATCCCATCTTAGTGGTTTCTTATATATTTTGATCCTATAACCATTGACTAGGAGAGATACCCTTTCTTCAGCTATGGTTATGATCTTGACAAAGTCCTTATCATAACATGTGTCTATTTGTTATGGCCCTATCCATCTGGTCTTTATCTTAAATTTTAAATCTTTGAACATTGATTCATAGAGGAGGGTCCAATCTCCTTTGAAAACACTAGACCTAATGATTTTACCATGCCATATTTTCCTTTGTTTTCATACTACCTCAGTGTGAAACAAGGTGTTATCACCTAAATCTTTCTCTTAGAGACACCTAGGTGATCACTAGAAAACATCACCAGTGGACGAACATACAACATAACAAATATACCCCATGGATATTTAACTTCACCCCAAAATGAAGTTAAAAATTTTGTAACAGGTAATTTCATGCAAGTGTGTGACTACCTCTATTAACATTTGTGCAACTTGCATGGCTTTTCCTTGGAAAGTCGTGCAAGTCTGTCAAACATCTAAAGTTTTTGCTTGACAACATAATTAATACAGACATTCCTTGAGCCCTATCAACGATCATGAAGAAATCTGATAGGTAGATCAATATTTCTTCAACACATATGAAATCCCATTCAAAATCAGTGCATTTTGAATCGGAACTAATTTGGTTGAAGCAGGAAATCTACCTATAAATAAGAATCTATGGGTAGCATTTAAAAGAGAATATTGAATGCACAATTATGATGTCAATTTGATTTGCGATAACACTACTACTATTTCCACCTCAACAGTCCATAACCTATTTATTACTTAATCCTTTCCATCCAGAGAGTTAAGGCACTTATTCGTGGCTATTAGAAGAGAGGGGTAGCCACCAAGGATCAAAGGATCCTCCCAAGGAGAGTGTTGGAGCTCATCTAGATCTAGATACTCTCCATGGGTGTTGTTAAAGGCCCACCCATTAGTAATAAATGAGTATTATTGTTTCATATTCAATTATTGTTTAAATTTTTTATTTATAGATTAGTTATCAATCTAAATTCTATGCATGCTCTATTGTTTTACACTGTTTGAAATAGCATTCCGATGATTATTCATCGCTAACCATTGCATGTTGTATAGCTTCACAACCTAGCTATAGAAAGGGATATTTTACTCACCTCTACAAAATATCAACCCAAACATATTGGCAACTCCACTAGCCTTTAGATCCAAAATTATTCTTTCTTAGATTGTTTTAAGTCTCTATTTCACTTATGTTGTATTGCAAGTATCCAAACCAACCTCTTCACAACCGCAAAAAATAGTTATC
>ML842501.1:39685-54923 GCA_009831015.1 Picea engelmannii | reverse complement strand
AATTTTTCTTAGAAAGTTACACTTGGAGATGATTATCAATACCCTATCAAGGGAGTGGGAGAATCAAACTACAAGCTTAATTCAGGGACTCCAATGAAGATGAAGGATGTACTCTATGTACTAGGTTTGCCAAAGAACCTACTCTCCATATCATCTTTAGAAAAGAAAGGCTTCATAATTGCCTTTATAGATCGAGAAGTTCTTATGTGGGATAAAGGAGAAACCATGAAAGAAGCAATCATCATTGGAAAAGAAGAAGGTGGCTTGTATAAAATAAAGGGTCACTCAGAAGCAACCATGACCCATGCCATTGAGAATCTATGTGAACTTTGGCATAGAATATTAGCACACATCAACTACAAGGCATTACCGTATGTATGCAAGGCAGTCATAGGTTTACCAGAACTCAAGGTTGACCATGAAGGTGTGTGCGATGGATGTGCACAAGGGAAGAACATCAAGAACCCCTTTCCAAAGAGAGACACTAAAGTAGAAGGAGTACTAGAACTCATTCACTCAGATGTGTGTGGCCCAATGCCATCATCCTCCATTAGTGGGTATGTATACTATGTATCTTTTATTGATGATTAGTCTCGTAAAAGTTGGGTCTACTTGTTGAAATCAAAAGATGAAGTGTTCAGTAAATTCAAGGAATTCAAAGCCTTGATAGATAATCTTTCTGAAAGAAAGATCAAGATACTCAGGTCAGATAATGGAGGAGAATACACCTCAAAAGATTTTGTAAACTATTGCAAAGTTGTTGGGATTAAGAGGGAGCTCACCACTCCTTACAATCCTCAAAAAAACGGTCTGGCAAAAAGAAAGGAAAAAACGATAATGGAAGCAATGAAGACCATGATCCATGATCAAGCTCTTCCAATGTGCTTATGGGAAGAAGCAACAAAAACAACAATATATGTACAAAATTGATTATCCCATAGTGCACTTGGGTTCAAGACCGCTGAAGAGATGTTCTCCGAAAAGAAATCAGAAGTAAGCCATCTCAAAATATTTGGCTGCCCAGTATTTGTACATATTCCGAAAGAGAAGAGAAACAAGATGGACCCTTTAGGAAAGAAGGGAATATTTGTTGGATACTATGAGGTCTCCAAGGCCTTCAAGGTTTATATACTAGGTGACCATCACATTGAGATCAACAGGGATGTAACCTTTGATGAATATGCAACACTCAAGAAATCAAGAAGATGCCAGCTTAAAGAAGCATATGAAGAGGAACTTGTAGCTCCCAGAGTTGCATAATCAATGAGGAAGGTTCCCAAAGTTGCAAAACCAGTGAGGGAAGTCATAGCTTCCCTGAATGAGGAAATTCTAGAAGATCATGACTTAGTAGAATTTCTAGAACCTCCTCAGATGACGATATCCCATAAGAGAAAGCCTGCTTGGGCCAGGGAGCTTATTCAAGATGGAGAGAAGTATGGTGTTCCCGAAGGAACCACGAGACAGGTGAAGAGACATAAGCCATTCTCTAGTTATATGGCTTTGATGTGTGATATCCTAGAGAAGGAGCCTACCTGCTTTAAAGAAGCCATTCATAAGAAAGAATGGGAAGATGCCATGATAGAAGAATACCGATCCATAATAAAAAATGATGTATGGGAAATAGTTCCCGGACCGAAGAACAAGGATGTGGTATCTTCCAAATGGATTTTCAAAATATAACATGTTGTTGATGGAAGTATTGAGAATTATAAAGCAAGGTTTGTCGCTCGCGACTTTTCTCAAAAGTAAGGCATTGACTATGAAGAGACATTCGCTCTGGTAGCCAGATACACTTCAATCAGAACCATCATAGCCCTTGCAGCTAAGATGAAGTGGAAGTTACACCATATGGACGTAAATACAACCTTTCTAAATGGTGTCATCGAAGAATAAGTGTATATATAACAACCTCAAGGATTTGAAGTTGAAGTCAGGGAGACTCATGTCTGCAAGTTGAAGAAGGCTATGTACAGGTTGAAGCAAGCTCCTAGAGCTTGGTATGGAAGGATAGACAATTTTTTGAAAGGCTTGGGCTTTACCAAGAGTAAAGTTGATTCTAACCTCTACTTCAAGGTTATGAATGATGAACCGGTGATATTGTTGTTGTATGTGGATGACTTATTCTTAACTGGAGAAGAAAATCTCATCACCGAATGTCAGAAGAAGCTCGCCTCAGAATTTGAGATGAAAGACCTTGGCCTAATACATGATTTTTTAGGCCTTGAGGTATGGCAGAGCCCAAAGAGAATATTCCTTAACCAAGGTAAGTATGCAATTGAAATCCTTAAGAGATTTGATATGTTGGAGTGAAAGTCCATGAATACACCCATGGAAAGGAATTTGAAGCTTTTGGTCGACACTTCATCAGAATTTATTGATGCCAGATTGTATAGACAGATCATTGGATCATTGATGTATCTGATGAACACCAGACCATATATCTCTTTTTCTGTGAACACTTTGAGTCAGTTTCTGGTAGAACCCAAACATGTTCACCTAGTTGTTGAAAAACATGTGATGAGGTATCTCAAGGGTACATTAGATTTTGGTCTCAGTTATGATGGAGATCATAATTTCACACTGAGTGGGCACACTGATTCAAATTGGGCTAGAAGTTTCTCTGATGGGAAGAACACTTCAGGATGTTGTTTTAGTTTGGGATCAACCATGATCTCATGGTAGAGTAGGAAGAAATCAAGCATTTCTCTCAGTACAGCGGAATCAGAATACATTTCTACGTGTCCTGCCATTTGTGAAGCCATATGGCTTCGTAAGTTGTTGACTGGTCTATTTGACCTAGAGATGGAAGAACCCACGATCCTATGTGATAACCAGAGTTGCATAAAGATGACAGAGAATTATCTATTTCATGCAATTCGAAACACATAGATATCTGATACCATTACATCCGTGACATGGTGCAGAGAGGAGCCATAACGCTCCAATATGTTATCATGGATGAACAGGTTGTCGATGTGTTGACCAAGCTTCTATCTCATGTAAAGTTTGAGCACTTTTGAGATAATCTTGGTATAGTCCGAAAGGACCTCCCTCGGTAGGGGGAGTAGTGTTGTGTTGATATGCCAACTTAGTGTTGTGCTTCTAGCTTAATTGTTGTGTGGTGATGCCAACCTAGTGTTGTTCTTCCAACTTAATTGTTGTGTGGTGATGCCAGCCTAGTACTATTCCTCCAACTTAATTGTTGTGTGGTGATGCCAACCTAGTGCTATTCTTCCAACTTAATTGTTGTGTTGTGATTCCATCTTAATTGTTGTGTTAAGATTCCATCTTGAGATTCCAGCTTAATTTTTGTGTTGAGATTCCAGCTTAATTTCTGTGTTGAGACTCCAACTTAATTGATGTGTTGTGATTTCAGCTTAATTGTTGTGTAGTGTGCCAGCCTCATGCTGTGATGATGTGCCATCCTCATGTTGTGATGATGTGGCCATCCTCGTGTTTTGATGATGATTTATTAGTTTTATACTAATCCATATTGATGCAGATGATGATTTCATTCCATTGTGAATGATGATGTTGCTAATGAGAACAAATTCCGATGATTTATAGATATGCCAGACAATGTTCCAAGATGTTGTTGATGATGCTATCCTCTCTCTCACTTGATGTTGTTGTAGAATACCCTTTTTGTTAAGGGGGAGTGTTGAAATAATGTAATTGCAAAGAGTATTCTATTTATTATTGATATATTATTCATTAGATCAATCCCCTTTTGCGGATTGATCATGTCGGGTATTGTAAATAACCAAATCCCCTTTTGCGGATTGGTAAAACCCTAATTGTAATAGGCAGAATGAGAAGTCGCCCCCCAGACTAATTAAAAGTGGTTATAACCACCCAGATTGAGAAGTCGACCCTGTCAGTGAAAAGTCACCTGCCAGATTGTATAAATAAAGAGGCTAGTGCCTCATTGGACACACACTCACTTGTTCATCAGAGCACAAGTTCGAATCTTCAGTTGGAGAAGAAAGAAGAGAGAGATAGGCACATTCTTGGGAGAGGAATTTCTGTATTTGTTTGAGTTATCTCTTGGCATTGTATTGGCTACTTATATTAAGGAAGTTTTGGCTGGGTTTTCTCCCCCATGAGGATTTCCCAGGATAAATGATGTGTCTCTTGTGATTATGTATTTCTTAGTGATCCTATATATGCTGTTGTTATCTAGTGAAAAGAAAAGAAACCTAATAATAGCTTAAACCTTAACAACTTATGAGCTTGAGTTTCCTAAGAAAAGTAAAATTCACAATGTATTCGATGTCTCCTACCTTTAGAAGGCGATTGTACCACAAGTGGTGATTTCTACTGATCTACCTCCACTGGATGAGGAGGGACAATTGGTGTTGGTTCATGAGAAGATATTACACGTGCATGAGAGAAAGTTGAGAAACAAGGTCATCAGGGAATATCTGGCCAAATGGAAGGAATTACCTGTTGAGGATACCACGTGGGAAGGAGAACATGTACTACAACATCCAGATATCTGATAGCTTGAGGAAAGACAATTTTGAACAGAGAGGACTGTAATGTCTCCATCTACTTAGCACCAAAAAGAAATGAAAAAGCAGCCCACTAGCCTATGTAATTCTCATAGGATGAGTGGGGAGATGTGCAAGGGAGTTACATCATGACATATGTCAATGGGGTTCAAATTCATATTAATTAATTATGACTAAGTCATTTAAATGAAAAAGGAAGGAAAAGAAATAATCACTTTATTAAATGAAGTAAATAAAATAAAAGTGGCTTATTAATTAATTAACGAGATTATTTTCTCAATAGGAAAATATTAAAGAAGGGAAAAGATAATTCTCCTCATTCATTCAATATATCAATCAAATTGGATTTTGAAAGATCCCGTGGTTTTTTTTTGGCCTTAGGAGGAAAACCCTTGAGGAACATTGGTTTCGATAGTGAAATATATCTATCCTAGCCAATACTTGAGTAGATCATCCAGATCTAATAAGTGAGTTTCATTGCTAAGGAATTTGGGAATTTCAGAGGTTGATTGGTATTGTAGAGTTTGGGGTGAATTGTTGAGGACAAAATTTTGGATTGAGTTGGGAATTTTGTGTGTGAGGCAAGTCCCCTCTTACTAGACACATTCCTCAACTATTGGGCACATCTACCATTGTGAAACCCATGTTATATCTTTTAGAGTGGTATTTTTAAGTATTTGGGAGTCGATCTACTATGGGGAAGGAGAAACTCAAGTCAAATCTTCTTTGTTCAGGGGATGGGACATTCATGGGATGTCATGCCCAATCTATGAGTCATTCTATCAAAAGAGGAGGTCGATTGTGAGTGAAGGGTGCTTTGTTGGAGCTACCATTTCTCCCTCAACTTGGATTGTGTAATCTGAATGTGCATGGGGTCGATTTTCATGCTATCAAGGGTGTTTTATTTGCTACAGAATAGGGTGATTATAAAAGGTGTCTCACTACCGATTTCTGGGTTTAACTGTATTGTGGAGTTGGTTATTCAATGTTGTTTCTTGGCTGCTCGGTTACTACATTCCTCGTTGTTGACAACTGTAATATCGACCTGCATTAATTATATATATTTTTGTTGTGATTCTTTCATATATAACCAACCTTGTTCTATACTATCCAGGTCAGGAAATATGTTTTTATTATTTGCATGAGAAATATATGAATACCTTTATGAGTTGTGACCTGATGTATCTATCCATGAAGGAAATAAAGAGCAGAGATTTCATCCTTTAAATTTTTATTTGATGCCATCACTGCTATTATGTAATTGTTATCTTTATCTTATGAATTACAACAACACTATAATTTGTTCAAGAGACACCTTCAATAGCCATACATTTACACATCTCAACAACAGTCAATTCTTTGACTGAATAACTCATAATCAGAGCCAAGAATATATAAACACTGAAATAAAAATTTAAGTGGTGCATTGAAATATTTAGCACAATTCCTTCCTACAATAGGTCATATAAAAACAAACTGAGTTTGGCATCTTACAGGTTATTATTTCATCTATGAGTGGAGTGCCTAAGTTTAACACTTTTTGGATGGAGTTGTAAGGGAAAATGAGAAACAATGTTGGTCGATGGAGGAGCTTGTCATAATTTTATCGATGTTGCTATGGTAGAGAGGAGACATATTCCCACAATCGATTTTAAGGGCTTCTTGGTTGAGGTAGTAGGGGGCGCACTATGGCTTGTGACATGTATATTCCATAGATGAGCTTGACATTGGGTAGATACACCTTGACAGAAGATTTTTATGTAGTGGACATTCCTGACACTAATATCATATTAGGTGTGCAGTGGCTTAGCACATTGGGGCCAATTACCACCAACTACAAAACCATGAAAATGTCCTTCAACAAAGAAGAGCAAAAGAGAATCACGCTTAAGGGGATAACAAGGGAGTCACCTAGAGTTGTGACAACCAAGAAAATGCATGCAATATTTAGGTGTGAGGAGGTGATCTATGCGGCTGAATGTTTTGTTATGGAAACAAGTGTTGAGAAAAATAAGCAGTACCCTCAAAACATACAAATGATCATTCACAGACATAAAAGGGTCTTTGAGCCTATTCCTCCAGGTCAACCACCAAATAGGGGGTTTAAAAAATTTATAGAACTGGAAGAGGAGGCCAAACCAGTCATCACTACACATTACAGGAACCCCAAGAAGCACAAGGATGAGATCAAGAATGACATCAAAGAATTACTAGTCATGGGACATATCAGACCGATTTCAAGCCCATTTGCATCATCGATTTTGTTGTTGAAGAAGAAAGATGGGACTATGCGCATGTGCATTGATTATAGAGCCCTGAATAAAAAGAATATAAAAAATAGGTACCCCATTCCTAGAATAGATGAGTTACATGGTGCAGTTTACTTCACAAAATTTAATTTGCGCTCTCGATACCATCAAATTCGGATAAGGGAGCAAGACATTCATTAGACAACCTTCAAATGTCACTATGGGCATTATGGGTTCCTTGTCATGCCTTTTGACTTGACTAATGCACCAACCAATTTTCAAGCATGCATGAACCATGTGTTTAAAAAACAATTGAGGAAGTATCTACTTGGATTTTTTATGACTTTCTAATTTACGGCAAAACATGGGAGGATCACCTCAAACATGTGGATGAGATCTTGAGCATCATGGAGAAGCAGTGGTTATATTCCAAGGAATCAAAACGCGAAATTGGGTTGACGGAGGTTCTCTACTTGGGACACATTATTGGAGTGAAAGGGGTACAAGTTCACCAAGAGAAGATCGAAGCCATAATTGATTGTCCCCCACCCAAAACACTCACAAAACTCAAGGGATTTCTTGGCATTTTCAACTATTATAGGAGGTTTGTAAAGTGATTCTCCCAACTTTGTGCACCCCTAATTGATTTGACTAGGAAGGGGGCATTTAAGTGGAGTATTGAGGAACAATCAACATTTGACACAATGAAGAAAGTAATGAGCACTTATGGTTAGAACTTACCACAATAGTCTCAAGTACTTTCTTGAGCAGAAGGATCTTAATGAAAGACAACAAAAGTAGGTGAGAAAGGTCCATACATATAACTTTGACATAGAATATGTCAAGGGGAAGAACAATGTGGTAGCAAATTCCTCGTCTAGAAGACCCTTAACATACTCCATGTCAGAGATATCAATTGATTGGAAGTCTTCATCTATTAGTGGAATACTCTAAAAACAAATTTGCAGGCGAGTTGATGGATGGACAACTACAGGATGATAGGTATAAGAATATTGTTGACATCATTTATTACAAGGGGATAATCTATATACTTTTAGAGTCCTTATTCAAAAAAAGGGTGCTTCAAGCATTTCATGACTCATCATTAGCAAGGCATCAGGGATTTCTTAAAGGTTATAGGAAGATAAGGGAAAGGTTTGCTTGGAAGGGCCTCAAGAGATATGTCATGCACCACATCAAGGAGTGTACCACTTTCCAACAAAACAAAGATGAGCACACTCACCCAACAGGTCTATTACAACCTCTCCCCATTCCAAAGTGAAAGTGGGAGAGTGTGTCTATGAATTTCATTATAGGTCTCCCCAAGGCACAAGGGAAAGATTGAATATTTATGGTAGTTGATCGCTTGAATAAATTTACTCACTTTTTCACCATCTCCATGGACTTCAGCGCATCTCAGGTGGCAGACATATTTTTCAGGGAATTTTTCAGGTTGCATGGGGTACCCAAAACAATCGTGAGTGACAAGAACAATAGATTTATGAGCATATTTTGGTAGGAGTTGTTTAGGCTAGTGGGTACTGAGTTAACTCCCAACACTACCTACCATCCACAAACATATGGGAAAATTGAGATAGTAAACAAGTGGGTGGAAGGTTACCTCTATAATTATGTATCTAGACAACAAAAAGTGTGGGTCAAGTGGCTTTATCTAGGCGAATACTGCTACAACACCACTCACCACATGTTTATTGGTATGTCTCCCTTCAAATATTTATACAATTATGATCCACTCACTTTTGTTGAGATTGTGTTTGGAGATAACATGGCCCCTATAGATAAATGATGGATATAGGAAAGTCAAGACATTCTCAAGGAACTCAAAGACCATTTGCAGAGAGCTCAAAACCAACATAAATTATATACTGACAGGCACAGAGTGGAGCGCACTTTTGAGGTAGGGGACTTGGTGTATTTGAGGCTACAACCATACAGATAGGAATCCATTAAGAAAAATGGCACTAAAAATATCAAACCTCGTTTTTATGGGCTTTACAAGGTGCAAAAGAAAGTTGGGGCAGTTGCATATGAATCAGAAGTACCACAGGTAAGGAAAATCCAAAATGTTTTCCATGTATGATGCCTAAAGAGGGAATTGGGACAACATGTTGTAGCTAATGAAGAGCTACCACCAGTTGATGAAGAAGGGAAATTGATCTTAATTCCAGAGGATATTTTGGAGGCGAGGGAGAAACAACTAAGGAACAGGGACATTAAGGAATACTTAGTTAAATGGAAAAATTTCCCTATTGAAGATGCCACTTGGGAGAGTGAACAAGTGCTACAACAAACAGGTTCAGGATTTCTTGTGGGCAAGAAATTTCTAGTAGGGGAGACTGTAATGTTCCCCTCTTCTTGAAAAAACCATTAAAGGACTTAGTAGTCTAGTCACCCCTCTAGACTATAGTCCCATGGGTAAAAGGGGCTAGGTGGTGTTAAAGTGTCACTGAGGAACTTGATGTTATATTATTAAAGTGACTTTGATAAAGAAGAAAAATGGTTATTTGACTCAGGAGAAAAGAAAGTAATAACCTTAGAAAATTCAATAAAGTAACTCAACTAAAAATTATAAGATAGAGCTATAAAAGAAAGAGGAGGGCGCCTCACTCATCATTCTGATCATTTTGTCTTTTGCACTTGCGAGCTTGAGAGCTTGGGCATTTGAGGGTTTTGTCTTACTAAACCCTAGAGATCAGCAAGGGAGTGAAATATTCTTATGTTACTGATTTGATCTTAGCTAAGGTGGTGAAATATCCCACCCTCGTCATTCTATTCTATTCTAGATCCATTCAGAGAAGGTTTGTGACCAGCAGGGCACATATTTTGGGTTTTTCAGCAGGTAGGGTGCACCAGACTGGGGGAAGGTGTTCGATTTTATTTGGGGAAGCTAGATCTACAGTTGAGTCCATGTCATAAGTGATCTCTATCACCAGGGTGCCACTTTACATCATTGATTGGTGGGTTTCTCCTTCATAGTTATCTTATCTCTCATTTGGTCAAGTTTCCAGCAGGAAAGGGTGCATTATTGGAGGGAGAAGGGATTAATTCTTCCAAGGCTTGGAGGGATTGGGGTTTCTCTTGTTGAAAGAGTGATCCTTACCCTGGGAGAACCTTTTCTTATAGGATATTGGCTCCCTTTCTCAGCCTAATCATTTATTTCTAGAGTTGGGTGTGACAGGTGAAGAAGGGCACACTTGTCCTTAGGATTTTCATTGTTTGGACCCTATTCAGTGAATCTACAATTCATAGATATTTCCTATCACCTTTCCATTAACAGATCTATCTTCCAACAAAGTTTTGCAAGGGTTTGAGGTCAATATTTATAGGGCCGTACTCATCAGGGTCTGTTACAACCATAAAAGTGTGCACCAGTCATTTCCAACAACATGAGTTTCTAAAGGGAAAGAACTTGATCTTGTATAGATACCATTGGAGGACTAGGAGGGTCCATGCTTCTATTCTAGAGTGTTATTTTTGGAGTTGTCTTTAGCCACAACTTTCATATTCTCACTATACTATTCCAGATCTAAAGATTCCATGTATGGAGATCAGATTACTAATTAAATAAAGGACAGATCTGAAGTTGTTGGTACTTCTTGTGTTGAATTCTATATATTGTCATTTTCTTGCTGTGCTATGTGTTTTTATTATATTGCTATAAAACCATGAGAATGTCAAAAAATGCAAATTTGAAACAAACCCACAACTAAAGCACCTAAAATCAACAAGAAAAAACCTTATTCGAGGAACCCTACCAAACAGTAACAAAATTCCTCCATAATTTGGAGGGAAATGGTTATGGTGATCCAGGTGGATATCGGTGGACACCCACCTTTTTTGACTGGCTCAAAACAGTTTTCTGGCAATTTTGGCAATTTACTATTTTTAGCAGGTTTTAACTTCCAAGTCCATTTTGAGGGCCTAAATGAAGGTTTTTCTAGATATAGGTTCTAAATGATAACTAAAGGCATAATTGATCCCCCAAAATGAATCTCCTCATCTTTACCTTTCCAACAAGCTATCATACGCCTAAAACAAAGATCGTATGCAAAAGTTATGACCCCGGGAAGTTGATGTATTAACTTATCCAAATGGGGCCCACATGACTTTTGGCGCTTCATCTCCTAGGGTTAGGTTTTTGGATGTCTAGGGTTTTTGGAATTCCTGTTTATTGTAAAAAGGCCTTCAGAGCCTCATTGTAATCATCTTCTTGCGAATGCGAGTAGCCGTCACATCTCTTCTCATAGATAAGCTGCCACCATTCTAGCGAGTTTTTCACTTTGTATTTTTATAGTTTCTGTACATTTATTTGATTAATAGAAATCATGTATTACTGTATATCTGTGTTTATGGTTTCATATCTGATACATTTCTGTTATATTATTGAATATATGGAATATCTTTGTGCATTTATTTATTATATCTTCGCTCTCATTTCGTGCCGAAAATAATCTAAATCAGTGGTATCAGAGCAGGCTGCTCTTGATCATTTTTTCAGTGCATGTCCCCGATGAGGTTCGAGTATAGAAATTTGGGTATCGAGCTTGTCTCTCTTGAAGACAATCAATCTCGCACACCCAAGAAACCCTCAATGGCGGAAGAAAAGAAAAACGACGGAGCAGATGATCCTATCAATCTGTTGCTTGAGCAAGCTCTCATGCGACAGAGAGATGAAATGATGGAAAAATTTTCCCACATCCTTAAACACCTGTTGATAGCATCAAGTGCATCTTCATCAAGCGGCCACTTTGGAGGCACCTCACCTTTCAAGGTACAAGTTAATTTTGATATTCCTGTATTTGAAGGACAGATAGATGCAGAACCCCTAGAAAATGGTTAACTTTGCTAGAAGGTTATTTCTCTGTTCACAATTTTTCTGACAAAGAAAAGATCATCTTCATACTCCTTAAATATCTCCCTCATGTCAAACATTGGTGGGAAACTTAATGGGAGCAAAGTTCCACAGAGGAGTCTGGAATATATGGGGCCGATCCCACTTGGGAGTTTTTTGTGGATGTGGTAAAGGAACAGTATTACCTTGTTGGCAACTATGAGGACCAATACATGAGATGGACCACATTGCGGCAAGAGAGGGGCCAAGAAGCTATGGATTTCACCAATACCTTCCATACATTGTGCACCAAGCTAGGTATCAAAGACTCCGAGCGATATTTGGTTCTGAAATACCATGGGGCTCTACACAGATACATCCAGATTGAAATAGATTTTCTGGGAATCTCATCACTCAGTGTTGCTTATCGATATGTTGTTAAAATTGAGCAAAAATTTAAGCACCAGAACAAACAGAAATTCGGGTCTGCAAATACGCAACAACCAAAGTATGACAAAGATGGCCCTAACAAAGAGTCTCCTGGAAATTAGTCCAAGACACAGGAAAAGAAGGGTCACGAGAAGACAAATAAGGACACCGGAAAATGGTGTGATTTCCACAAAATCCCCTGGCACAACATCGATGAATTTCTCTCAAAACATTCATTGGTGGCCGAGATCAAAGACAAGGGGCCAAACCCTAATTCAGAATATGATTCTGAAAATACTGGTAAAGGACAAATCATTTTTCGCAGACCCCACTGCTGTTGTCGTGACCACAACAATTCAACCAGAAGAACCAACAGATCCCGAAGAGGGGGGGCGCCTTTTTCATTCACAGATGTGGGTGAAGGGGACCCCACTGCATTTTATTTTTTATAGAAGAAGCCAAAAAAACCTCATCTCAGTAAAGGTCGTCAAATAGTTGGGATTGTCGACAACACCACACCTGCAGCCATACAACATCGGGTGGCTTCAGCAAGGACGAGATCTCCATGTCATCCAACGGTGTCGATTGTCATAAGAAATCCAACCCTTCAAGGATGAGGTATTATGTGATGTTTCCCCACTGGATGTCTGTGATGTTCTCTTGGGCCAACCATATATGTGGAGACACCATGTTGTTTATGAGTCTCAACCCTGTAGTGTCATTGTTACTTTGGGGGGTCATCTCTACAAAACAACAAAGGTAGTTACAACTATTGTTCCACCTAAAAAGTGTCGCAACGTAGTATCTCATACTACAAAATTCAACTTCTTCACAATCTGTTCAAAAGGGGAACAAAAGGACACTGCAACCGCTATAACCTCGCCCCTTACACCTTCTATCCAACAGAAGAAGGTTGGCAAGGTTGCAACAAAGCTCAAAGATTCCTTCTGCACACCTTCCTCTCATGTAGCTCAACTTTTTTAACAACCTCAGCTTCGACAGGTTCATGACAAACTTCCACAAACTAAGAAACGCGACGTCTCCAACAATACAAGCAGCTCACCCAGATGCAGATCCAGCAAAATCTTTTCCCTCTCCCCCAGGAACTCAATGCAATGGAGACCATTGCTTCCTAAGGAGGGAGGATTGATCCAGGTGGATTTCAGTGGCCACCCACCTTTTTTGATTGGCTCAAAACAATTTTCTGGCAATTTTGGCAATTTACTATTTTTAGTAGGTTTTAACTTCCGGGGCCATTTTGAGGGCCTACATGAAGGTTTTTTGAGATCAAGGTTTCGAATGATAGCCAAAGGAATAATTGAGCCCCCAAAATGAATCTCCTCAACCATACCTTTCCAATGAGCTATCATACGCCTAAAACGAAGATCGTATGCAAACGTTACGACCCCGGGAAGTTGATGTACTAACTTACCCAAACGGGGCCCACATGACTTTTGGTGCTTCATCTCCCAGGGTTAGGTTTTTGGATGTCTAGGGTTTTGGGAATTCCTATTTATTGTAAAAAGTCCTTCAGAGCCTCATTGTAATCATATTCTTGTGAATGCGAGTAGCCGTCACATCTCTTCTCAGAGATAAGTTGCCACCATTCTAGCGAGTCTTTCACTCTGTATTTTTACAGTCTCTGTACATTTATTTGATTAATAGAAATCATGTATTACTGTATATCTTTGTTTATGGTTGCATCTCTGATACATTTCTATTATATTATTGAATATCTACAATATCTATGTGCATTTCTTTATTATATCTCCGCTCTCATTTGGTGCCGAAAATAATCCGGATCATATAGCCTTCCCTATTTTTGGGCATTTTCTTATTTGGAAGGAAGGGAATGGAAGGAGAGTGTGAATAGGCATATACCCCTAGGCTAGTTGTGGGGAATATTACAAGCCCCTTGATAGGGTGCTAGATATTGTCCATATGACTGGATTCTTCTATCTCAATCAGGTTGTATACCCATAAATTATTTATGTTTGAAGTCAAGGATGGAAAATAGTTAATATGTTAAGGTTGGTTGGTAGAGATGTATCTAAATGGGAGAGATATAAAATAACTCTAAAAACAAGCCATGTGAGGATAAAGGATGAAGGATATTGACTTAATTGGGGGAGGGAGATTTGGCCCTAGGTATTTATATCCCAAGCTTGGATATAAACCTTTAAGTGAAAAGGTAGGAGCAGGGATATAAAAATGGTGGTAGAGAGGTATTTGTAGGTTTAAATTTCCTTTGAAAGTTTGAATTTTCATTTGGTTGAATTTGAATAATAAAGTTCCAACTTGGGACTTACTACAACGGAGGGAAAACAAGGTCTTGGTGTTCACTATGAAGAGAAAATGAAGAGACCATCAAGTACTTTTTAATTCTTTTCTCTTACACATTACATGTGTGGAAAGAATTAGAAAATCTCAATCATCTAAGGGAGGCATGGAGGGGGGACTCTACCTCTAAAGGAATGAATAGGTGGTGCAGTGATCCGACAAATAAAAAATTCAAAGCACTCTCTTTGTTCACAACTTGGGGCATTTGGTTTGCTCGCAATGGTTATATCTTCAAAAATAGGGTTATCCTCCTCTATGTGTGCAACATGGTGCTTGTCCATACTCTGTGGCTTTAAATAGACTCTCGTGGTCAAGCTCATAAGTAGATCAATATGGAATAGATTGATAAGAGTGGAGCATGGGCCTATTTTGATGGGACTAGTCAAGGTGATCATTTAATCTATCACGAAGGTGGTGTTTTATATATCATTAAAGGGTATGTGATCATATTCAAAGTTGTTTTGGGTAGGGGAAGGGATATTTTTTTGGGTAGTGGAGCATGGGCCTATTTTGATGGGACTAGTCAAGGTGATCATTTAATATATCATGAAGGTGGTGTTTTATATATCATTAAAGGGCATGTGATCATATTCAAAGTTGTTTTGGGTAGGGGAAGGAATATTTTTTTTTAAATTTTGGCATCAATGTTATTATTGAAGTTGGTAAAATAAAAAGGCATGGGAAAACTAAGCTTTGAAGACTCATTGGTTGTATTTAATTAGATGAATGGCTTATTCAATATGGACAATTATCTGTTGAGACCCATCTTTCAGAAGTTTTAACTTATTAGATCTATTTTTAGCTCCATATATTTTCTTCATGTCTATAGAGAAAGGGATGTGGATGTTGATGGT
>ML842501.1:24372-39585 GCA_009831015.1 Picea engelmannii | reverse complement strand
GTTTGATGGTATACTTGGAATACTCCACGTGGATTTGGAAGGCCACATGGTAAGGTAAGCGAGGCTTCACATCCATGACATCAAACTTGATAAATTTCGAGCCACTAGGTTCTAGATCTCCTAAAGAAGAGAGTAAGGAATTCCTCTGTGAAGGACATGTCTGGAGTACCTCCAAAGCTGACATTGCACAAGGGGTTTGGCCCAGGTCCTCAACAATAGAGTAGTTCTAGGTGGCTCTAGCATTAGTATTTTGGGTAGAGCTCTTAAGTACTCCTTTCAAAATATGAGGTGGTGGCTCTGGTTTCTCAATCTATAAGTTCGTCTCCGGAGGAGGAGGGGGGATTCTATACCAGAATTAGCTTGTGAAGAGATATAATCTCGAGATCGAGTGGCTACACAGTCACCATCTTGTGATGGTGGTTTTTGACCCCCACCGACCGCATTTTCGTCGTTCGAAGAGCTCGAGGATAAGTGTTGGTTATGTGGGAATGGATTCGTCAGCATAGTGGGTAGTAGATTCAAAAGCCTTGCAGCCTCCACGAGTTTGGGGCATAAATGTGTAAGGTGGTCATTGGTACAAAGTTTACAAGGAAACTTCACCTTACGTTTCTCTTTCTTCCCCTCTCCAGCATGATTATCCGACTTCCCATTATTATCATTGTCCTTGGATTTATTACCATTTTCCCACCCTTACAATTATTTCGACCTTTCCTTTTATTCCCTCCTAGTTGTCGGTCACCATTTGGGTTTTTCGACGATTACACGGAATGTACATCCGCCAACTGAGTGGGATTGGGAGACATAGAAGAAGCTAGTCCTTCGGTATATTGTTTTAGAGAAAAAGTCTTCAAGTGGATTGTTGTCGAGTCTGCAGGCTTTACATTAGTGGAGCCTACAATGCCATCGGCATGAGGTCTGGGTTTTTTCCTAGGGTTATAACTTGACCACGGTGCTTCTAGAAGAAGGTGATATAACATCCTATATTGAGCATATATCAAATATAGTTGTTGGGCTCTAAAGATAGCTTCTTCTTTAGTGGTGACCCCAGAATTAGCAACATCCTTCGAGATAGGAGCGCGCAAAGACTTAAGGAACCATTATAAAAGAAAGGTCGGGGGAATATGAGTCTTAATCAACCTCTTCTGTCTATGCCACTCCTAGATATGATCTGAGATATGAGTGGCGATATCCTGGCATAAATTCAACAAAAGTTTGAGGCCAACATCATAATGAATGGGTAACTGAAAGTGGTTAATAAAGACCATCACCGACTGATTAAATGACCCATATGTCCCCCTAGGTAGCTCAATATACCATTGTGCAGCGACTCCAATGAGAGTACATTGAAACAATTGTAATCTAATAGAATAGTCATTAAGAAAATTCGATGAGCACCATAGGTGAAAGGTAGTGACATGATCACCAGGGTCCTCTCCATTCTTTCCTTCAAAATTTGGGATGTCCGAAGGAATTTTGGTGGGAACATGGGACCATGTAGGATCATGACTCACTAGGTCATTCATTAACTTAGAAAAATATGGCAGATTAAGTGTGGCCAGAAAAAGGAGACGGGATTGCAACATCTGGCCCCAACCTCCCATGAAAGATTGTGCTTGTGGCACTGGAGCCCATCTAGGATTCTGGTAAGAACCATATCCCTTTCTGATATTATAAGGCCCTCCTCTAGGATAATTCATATAAGGTGGGTTGGGCATCATTCCAGTAGGAATGTTCTGTTGAGGATTATAAAAATTGCCCCCATCCGAGTAAGATCCAGGCTGTGGGTTATGAAAATTTCCCCCAACCGGATTGGATCCAGGTTGGGGGTTGCCCAAATGGTAAGACTAACCTCCTCCTAGAGGGAACCTGTAGGATTGAAGTGGATTCTTCATGCCAAAAGTATTGGTCAAAATCGGCACCGAGGAAGTAGGGATATAGGACGAAACTTGTCCGCCAGGTTGGTTGTTCCATCCAGCTGTAAAAGGATTAGACCTGGGGTTAAGAGCAGCGACACTTCCTATATTAGGATTCATTTGAGGGATATGAGAACCACCAAATGGAAATGGAGTGTAAGGAGGTGTAGTGCCCCCAAGTCCAATGATAGCGTTAGGGCCAACAACTGGGATGGTAGTAAAAAACTGCGAAGTGAAGTTAGGCATACCATAAGAAAATGGACTAGAATCCATAGGGATGGACTGAGCATTGTAACTCGATGAATGACCAAGACCCCCAAAAATGGTTCGAGGCAAGAGATGAAGCATTAACTATAGGTCGAGCCATAGTATCGATATCTGCCTCTGGCGCTGCAACTGTAGTGGTTGCAGGGGTCAAAGGGGTGCCATTAACTATAGTGGGTATGGGATTCGAAGAGCTCCCAATGTTCTGAAGGCTATATTCAGTACTCATCCTTGTGCAACCACAAGTCTAAAAGGTGGATGTGTGTGTACCATGTCTAATAACTCTACACCTTTTAGAAGGAAAGAACTTGAAATACGGTGGTAGCTGTAACAACCGACGGGACCGGTGAGGATACTGGTTTGACTCCATGACAACTTATGACTCTACAAAATAATAAAAACAATATATCCTAAGGCCTACTAGTAGTCAAAAATCATACCAAAAATTCAAACGACCAATATGCATGCAAACAGGCTAAAGTGGTTGAGTAGCCTCCCTCGCTAAAGAAGGTATGTCTCATCCAAGAGGGACCTAAGACTCCCTGCTAAAGTTTGGAGGTAACAAAATCAGTTATAGGGTCCCTCGTGGGCTTAAATACCAGTCAGTCAAATCCCCCCGGAGAGGTAATCTTCCGCAAAGGTTGTGTTGTTAAGGTTCTAACCTATTATCAGGTTTCTTTTCATTTCACTAGATAACAATAGCATAAATAGGATCACTGAGAAATAAACAATCACAAGAGACACAAAACTTATCCTGGGAAACCCTCATGGGGGAGAAAACCCAGCAAAAACTTCCTTAATATAGATAGCCAATACAATGCCAAGAGATAACTCAAACAAATACAGAAATTCCTCTCCAAGAAGTGCACCTCTCTCTCTCTCTCTTCTTCTTCTCTAACTACAGCTCCAAACTTGCGCTCTGATAAACAAGTGAGTGTGTGTGCAAATGAGGCACTAGCCTATCTTATTTATACAATCTGACACATGTGGATGGAGGTGTCCTTTCACTGGCAGGGCCAACTTCTCATTATGGGTGGTTATAACCACTTTAATATATTTTGGCTAGGCCGACTTCTCATTCTTGGTGGTTATAACCACTTTAACATATTCTGGGGCCGACTTTTCATTTAGTTTATTACAATTAGGGTTTGACCAATACGCAAAAGGGGATTTGATCATTTACAATACCCGACATGATCAATCCATAAAAGGGGATTGATCTAATGAATAATACATCAATAATAATTAGAATACTCTTTGCAGTTACAATATTTCAACACTCCCCCTTAACAAGAAGGGTATTCTACAACAACATTAGGTGAGAGAGAGAGAGAGGACAACATCTTGGAACACTGATTAACGTATATATAAATCATCAAAAAAAATTCTCATCATCAACACAATAGAGAGGCTAGAGAAACATCATCATCTTCTTTAGCATGAGGCTAAAGTAATATCATCATCTTCTTTAGCATGAGGCTAAAGTAATCTCATCAACATCTTTAGCATGAGGCTAAAGTGACATCATCATATTTGGCATGAAATATGAAATAACATCATCATCATCATAATCATCTTTAGCAGGGAGATGAAGTGCCATCATCATCATCATCATCATCTTCAGCAAGATGTTGAAGTGGCATTATCATTATCATCTTCAGCAAGAAGTGGCATCATCATCATCAAATTCACCAAGAAGTGGCATCATCATCATCAAATTCAGCAAGAAGTGGCATCACAGAACGAAGCTAGAAACACATGATCATAGCACGAGGTTGGCACATCATCATAGCACTAGGCTGGAATGTCATCAGCACGAGGTTGGTATCACAACACTTAAGCTGGCACATCATCACAACACGAGGCTGGCACATCATTACAACAATTAAGATGGAATCACAACACTACAATTAAGCTAGAATCACAACACAACAATTAAGCTAGAATCGCAACACAACAATTAAGATGGAAACAACAATTAAGATGGAATCTCAACACAACAATTAAGTTGGCAACAACAATTAAGCTGAAATCTCAACACGGGGATTAAGTTGAAAACAACAATTAAGATGGAATCTCAACACAACAATTAAGTTGAAAGCACAACACTAGGTTGGCATCTCAACACAACAATTAAGCTGGAAGCACAACACTCGGTTGGCATCTCAACACAAAAATTAAGTTGGAAGCACATCACTCAGCTGGAATCTCAACACAAGAATTAAGAAGGAAGCACAACACTCGGCTGGCATCTCAACATAGCAATTAAGCTAGAAGCACAACACTAGGATGGCATCTCAACACAATAATTAAGCTAGAAGCACAACACTCGGCTGGCATCTCAACACAACATTTAAGATGGAAGCACATCACTAGGATGGCATCTCAACACAACAATACTCTCCCTATTGAGGGAGGTCCTTTCGGACTATATCGATCTTATCTTGAAAGTGCTCAAACTTTACACAATATAGAGGCTTGGTCAACACATCGAAAACCTGTTCATCTGTGCTAACATATTCGAGCTTTATGGATCCTCTATGCACCATGTCATAGATGTAATGGTATCAGATCTCTGTGTGTTTTGACTTGTCATATTTATGAAGCTATGGTTATCACATAGGATCTTGGTTGCTTCCATATCTACATCGAATAGACCAGTCAACAACTTACGAAGCCATATGGATTCACAACTAGCAGAACACGCAACAATGTATTCTTCTTCTGTTGTACTGAGAGAAATGCTTGATTGCTTCCTACTCTGCCATGAGATCATGGCTGATCCCAAACTGAAACAATATCTTGAAGTGCTCTTCATGTCAGAGACACTTCTAGCCCAATCTGAATCAATGTACCCATTCAGTGTGAAATTATGATCTCCATCATAAACTGAGACCACAATCTAATGTACCCTTAAGGTACCTCATCACATGTTTTGCAGCAACTAGGTGAACATGTATGGGTTCTACCAGAAACTGACTCAAGGTGTTCATGATAAAATAGATATATGGTCTGGTGTTCGTTAGACACATCAACGATCCAATGATCTATATATACAGCGTGGCATCAATCAATTCTGATGAAGTGTCGACCATAAGCTTCAGCTTCATTTCCATGGGTGTATTCATGGACTTTCCCTGCAACATGTCAAATCTCCTTAGGATTTCAACTGCATACTTCCCTTGGTAAAGGAATATCTTCTCTGTTCTCTGCCAAACTTCAAGACCTAAGAGATAATGCATTTAGGTCTTCCATCAAACTCTGTGGCAAGCTTTTTCTGCAATCTATGATGAGATTTTATTTATCTTTTTCAAGGATACATCATCTTCATATAGTAATAACATCATTGGCTCATCATTCATAACCTTGAGATAAAGGTTAGAATCAACTTTACTCTTGTTAAATCTCAAGCTTGTCAGGAAACGGTAAATTATTCCATACCAAGCTCTAGGAGCTTGCTTCAACACATACAGAGCTTCCTTCAAATGGTAGACATGAGTCTTTCTATCTTCAATATTTAAATCAAAGTTTCTCATTACATTGTACCAATCTGGTACACTTGCTCAACAACAACTCACTCTGCACAAACATGTTCTAGCTCTATGTGATTTCTGTAAGGCACTATCTGTCTCACTATCTGGGAGTATGTCCCCTACTCTCTCTTCAATTGTCCCTTATGGAATTTGGGACTCTGTACCTGCAGCTACACTAAGGATGAGAATGACTGCTTCATTCTCACTGTGGCTGCTAAAATCTCAGAGTAACTCCTCTTATTCTGTCATGACAATAGTTTCATCTGAAACCGAGAGTGGCTCAATAACTGATATTAAAGATAGCTCTTCTTCTTTCATGGAGGTAACTCTATCTTTCATTGTAGTCATGTCTCTATAACCCAACTAATGTACTGCACCAAATTCCACTCAATTTTAAATATGGGGATTGCTCCACCTACATATCATACTATATATGAATCATGGTTGTTCTGGTTGTCGTCATAAATACTGGAATTATTTATTCAATAAGTGTCTCATCATAGTCTTCTCCCTTTTGCTGGGAGAATCCTCTGGGAATACATCAAACTTTGTACATCTGCAACATGTTTGGTCTGTATAGATCAATATTAGAAGTCAATACTGACTTCTCTTCTCATAGAAGAATCCATATCCTAGACTGGCTTCCTTCTTTGTCACTGAAACAAGGAAATATTCCCAGGAGATTTCATATCTCCTAGAAGTTTTTGAAGCTACAATCTAGTCTTCTCACGGCATCTATCTCCCAGTCATGGAAGTTGACTATTTATCTTATACTTTCTGAGATCAAGATTACACTCGATTTCTTCTGAGTCTATAAGGACTTCATCATCTCTTACAGGGTATACTTGGTGTTGAATACCAATTCTAGATGTGAAGGATAAATTTAGGCTTCAAACGAGTTATGCTTCCCATTCTAATGTTCAGTCATCTTTGGAGCCTTATGCTCCTTTCAATGAATCTTCATATGAGATACTTTGAACCTCAAGAGATAACTTCTTCTTCATCTTCTTTGGTACATGAGTGTATATGGTCATGTACACAGTCTGCTTCATGTCTCATATAATATGTTGCCTTCAACAACCTTCACTTATAGCTTCCTCAGGTTTATCACCTGTGACCTGAAACAAGATCAACAAAACAACAAGCAAGAATAATACTCTTTTGATAATAAAGAAATAAAACAATAGCACGAATAATCATCATGGTATCTCCTTTATAGTTGTCACTTGTGGCTTGTTTGAAGCAAAGATAATAGAGACAATACAAAATGAGGTCAACACTCTTATAGTGTTGTGATCAAACATTCCTCTATGGAAAATTGGAACTAACACAGGAGGTTTCTCCTAGAGGAGATGTTAGTTGTATCAGGAAAATGATTATAGTAAGCATTTATCTCAATATCCTCACGTGCTACCAAGAATAATATTTTTCAAAGATTTCTACCTCAACTATAGTGTTTTCTTGACACTTGCACGGTTTGAATCCTATCAACTTAATCAGTCAAACCTAGAACCTTGAGTTTTGTTCTCAAGGATGAGTGTTTTTCTTTTCTTCCAAGTCTCCTTCACTCAATATGACAAGTACTTTCTTCAACCTGTCTTCTGTTCTAGGACAATATGTTATCTTGACAGAAGGTTGGGTTAGAGAATAAACTCTATGATCTCTACTTCAATCCATCTAATACCTTGACTTTAATTTTGACCAAAGGTTAGTATGATGGTCATAGCTTCAACATGAAATCTAGATCAAAATAATGGCATAACAAATAGATGCATATCAGAATAATCAAACTTGGGTTGCATTATTCCTCTAAATGTGTTGGATCTTTAGATCCTTCTGGATCTATGGTAAGAGATCCCTTCTCCTCCAAACACCCTTTAAATATTAACCATTTAAACATGTGTGAGTACATACCTTTGATGGAATTTGGAGGTAGTGGCACCATCTGGTAGCAGTGGTAATGATCACCAACTCTTAACAACTTCAAGGGTGACTACAACTTGTACTACGGCTGATACTTCAACTAATACTGCAACTGCAATTGATACTGCAACTGGTTCTGAGACTACAACTGCAACTGCAACTGCAACTGCAACTTAGGGTTTTATGAGGAAACCCTAATTTTTCAAACTTTGAATTTTAAAATTCTGATCCAAGGGATATATGTCCTGAGCTGAGGCGAGTAAGCTGGTGTAGTCAGATTTTTGAAAATCTAAATTTTACCCCCTCAAACTTGACTAGTGGATTTCTAGACTGGTGCTTCTGGTTTTCTGGTACTTCTGGTACTTCTGGTTTTCTGGTTTTTTGGTACCGGTGAAAACTAGGGTTTCACTTTCCGGGAGATCTACCCATTGAAAATTTGCGCTGAGGATGCCAAAGTGATCCTTCAGGAAGGGAGCACTTTTCTAGATGGTTTTGGTGCTAAAATACTTCTCCAACAAAAAGCCCTAATTTGCATGTATGACAACAATGACACGTTTCACTTTCTCTTATGAAAGATGTTCTCTTCAGCTTAGCTCTGATACCATGTTAAGGTTCTAAGCTATTATTATGTTTCTTTTCATTTCACTAGATAACAATAGCATAGATAGGATCAGTGAGAAATATACAATCACAAGAGACACAACATTTATCCTGGGAAACCCTCATGGGGGAGAAAACCCAACAAAAATTTCCTTAATATAGATAGCCAATACAATGCCAAGAGATAACTCAAACAAATACAAAAAATCCTCTCCAAGAAGTGTGCCTCTCTATCTCTCTTCTTCTTCTCCAACTGTAGCTCCAAACTTGCGCTCTTATAAACAAGTGAGTGTGTGTGCAAATGAGGAGCTGGCCTATATTATTTATACAATCTGGCACATGTGGACGGAGGTGTCCTTTCACTAGCAGGGCTGACTTCTCATTCTGGGTGGTTATAACTACTTTAATATATTATGGCTGAGATAACTTCTCATTTTGGGTGGTTATAACCACTTTAGCATATTCTGGGGCCAACTTTTCATTTAGCCTATTACAATTAGGGTTTGACCAATCCGCAAAAGGGGATTTGGTCATTTACAGTACCCGAAATGATCAATCCACAAAAGAGGATTGATCTAATGAATAATACATCAATAATAATTAGAATACTCTTTGCAATTACAATATTTCAACATTGTCCGACCCCTATCTGACCCAGGGTACAAGAAAAATAACCCCTGTAAATAACCTATGAGATACCTAAGTAAAGAAACTAATAAACCATTGTTTAACCGATGCACAAGCAAGCATTCGTAAGTTTGGATCACCATATGGGTAGGGTAGAAAATCCTGAAACCTTGAAAGAACCTCCTCTCACAGAGGTATGGGCACTAGCAAGATCCCCAAATACGAATAAATCCACAGAAATATTGTTGATGCTAGGTGAGTATCCGAGGGTTATCCCTTCAACTAACTTCGTACGACCTCGTGATTAACTCTGGTGTGAGCGGAGCCTCCTAATCTTACCAATTATACAATGGACTTCTCAACTCCTTGTCTCAAACACATATGTTGATTTAATTTCCTTGGAGAAGTTTACTCACAAAGTCTTATTCCAAGGCACTAAATCCTAGACTAGTTTGTGCACCCTAAAAAATAAAATCGTGACTAATCAATTTTAGTTTAAAGCATAAATTTTATTGATTGTGATTACTCAAAAGGGTATGGAAGTGAAACTCATGATATTATGACTCTGCAAGAAAATAAATATAAATATAATGCAAAGTCTAATCTCAACTTTTCAATGAATGATATGCGTATAAAAACAGTGCAACTTTCAATTTCAACTCTGCAATTCAGAAATAAAATGCAATCTTTCACTAAATGCACTAAGCTAATGATAAAGATTCATAAGACAAAAATTCCAAGCAATGTAAAATGCCTATTTTTTGTATTTTAAATATACTTAAAAAGAAAATGCATGGAATGATAAGCAACCTAATATATAAATTCTACTGTGTATAAACAGAATACCTGAAGAAGAATACCAAGCAGTCAAGAAAACAACCCAGAGTTCAAGGAAAAATAAAAAATGAAAAACAATGAAAAAGACTCCACCCAAAAATTCAACTCCAAACAGGTTTCTTGTCAACCCAAAGAAGCCTAACAGGCACTACAGAGACCTAATAAGGCTCAACAACTATCAAATCCCACCCAGCAATCACAAAACCAAGCAAACAGGCAAGGAAAAGTGGTATACGCGATTGTTCAAGCAAAAATTGCATATATATGTAGCTTGCAATGAGACAGCACACATGTGTATGCGACTGTCAAGGTAAAAGGCATGTACAAGCTTTAAAACAAGTCCAGGCAAGGGAAAAAGGCTGAAAACTCAAACCTAGAGTGAACAAAATCTGTCAAGCACTGATACGACAAGAAACAAAAAGGAAAAAGAGAAATGCAAGGAGACAAAGTACTTCAACCCTTAGAAAGAAGATCTCTCCCCAGTGGAGTCACCAATTTTGTTACGAGGAAAAAAATCTCTATGGCCAGGTTAAACCACAACAGACAGGTGTGACTGCAAAAATATACTCAATTCCAACATATGTTATATAAACCAATGTGCAAGCGAGATAAGAAAGAGGCTTACCTCGTTCCAATGTTTGAAGATGTGCACTGTTGAGTACTTCGACTCAAAGCTTTATACTTGCAACAAGTTCTCAACAAACAAGTAGAGAAAGCATATAGTGATAATACAAAAGGTTAGCACATTAGAAAGAATAATCCATCAATAAACATTACAAATATGCCAATGGTTAATAATCATATATTTGCATGATACCAATAGGACGGGAAAGGAGTATTTGTATTAATAAATGATCAATGGAAGTGATAACATTACAGACTTCTGTGTCGGCACGGTTCGAAAACAAGGAACCAAGTTCCTTCCAACCGGGTCTCCACCACTTCAATCCTCCACCAAAGGCAAGCTCATAGAAAGGAGACAATGAGGTTCTCTCAACAATAGGGAAAGATCTTGGGGGTTGAACACTGTGTTCAGACTTGAGGAACAAAGGGATGCAAACTCAATATGAAGTAATTTCTCCAGAGTAACTTTGCTCTCAAAGTTGAATGCTTTCTCCTCTTTTCCATAGCTCGTAATTGTGCTCTTATAGCCTTCAAAATGAAACTGAAGGGATAAGTCAGAACGTTTCCAGTATATGGAAGGACAAAGATCAGAGATCTCCTGTCATGACATGGAAACCCGACTTCATTTTTGTATTTTCTGGCACAATTCTCGATGTACATGTGTTTTAGTGGAGCAGCCTGCATATACGCATGTTGTATAGTAGATAGGGCATGCATATGTGGAAAAATATGTATTTTTAGCTCTAGATTCATCAAAAAGGGATGATAAGTCTGCATAGGGAAATGGAAAAAGACCCTCTATACAAGATAGCAATGGTGAGGCAAATCTTGCTATAACAAGTTTTTGTGTTCATTTAGTGCCTTGTCTTTAACTAGGTGTCCAAGTTCACATCCACTATATTTCTTTCTTCCACTTCCCTTTGCCTCCTATCATCTGTAGAAATTCCTTCTAGAGCTCTCTAGTAAAGGATAAATCTATGAAAAACTAAGACACTTCTTCCTCGCCCTTTTTACAAAAGATGCATCTTCCTAGACCTTGCTAGGCTCTCTTTCTATAGTTGTCCAATGTTAAAATTTTGTTTGCAAGTACTAGCAAGAGAAGTATTAGAGTTTTTAAGTGAGCCTTGATTTTTCAGATAGACTTCCTCCACCACTTCTTATCTTCTTCTTCCTCATTTTCACATTATAGATCCTCCTGTATTAGATTTTTCTAGTTTCCTTATCCAATCCTCAAGAGATTGAGGAGAAATATATTTCTCAAGTATCATTTCCACATACCTTCTTCTTGAATTAGTCTTCATAACTTCTTCCTTGCAAATCTTGACCAAAGTGAAGAATCTTTTTCAACTCCCATCCCCCTACTTCTTTAGTTTTAACTAACTTCTTCCATTTCATTATGGGAATTCCTTCTCTCTCTCTCTCTCTCTCTCTCTCTCTCTCTCTCTCTCTCTCTCTCTCTTGTCCATAAAAAAACTAATAATTTCTTTCTTATTTTTTCCAACATTTTTTTGGACATATAAGCAAATGAATGCCAATATAGAGAAATTGCCGCTATTATTGATTTCACCATTGTAAATCTACCTCCTCTACAAATCTCGACCATTGATTTGCTCCATTTTCCAAACTTCTAAAATGTGTCTTGACCATCGATTTGATCCATTTTCCAAACTCCGAAAATGGATCTCGACCATCAATTTGATCCATTTTCCAAACTCCAAAAATGGATCTCGACTATCGATTTGCTCCATTTTCCAAACTCCAAAAAATTATAAGATTTTTATCAATCTAGGATGAATATAGGTCATTGATATCAAAATCAAATGCGATATCAACTGTCGATCCATCAAACTCTCCCAACTTCTTCAACCCCCATTAAAACATAAATTTTGACCTTCCAAGTCAAACTTAAGTCTACGACTTGCAAATTTACACCCTTGACCACCTCTTAGACAATTTTGAGGGTGATTTAGACCTGAATTGCTCATAATTTTTTGGGATCTCACTTTGTTTTTACAATTTTCCCCAAATTCGTCATAGGTGAAACTCTACAACATCAAATTTATACCAATTTCACATAGGTCTTGGCCCATACAATCTCGATTTTGAATCTTGAGCTATGATACCAATCTATAATGTACCCTAGTCCAGTTGAGGTCCATTACTTGCAAAACTACCCATAAATTCAAATGTTTTTCTTCTAACTAACCATGTATCTTACCAGCTATAAGGATACACGCAAATTTAACCATTCCACTCCAATTAATTTAAATGCAACTACAATATGTTGAAATAAACATCAATGAAACTAATTAACCGCATACACAACAACATGCAAACCATTCTCATACATAGAGTTAAAAGACAACAATTTAGCTCTACTTGGACAAAAATTCCACCTAACCATACACTTGTTGTTCTATATCTCAATAGCGAGTCACCCCCATGCCAGGGATAAGAATTAAAAAAATAGGGTGTCTCTCACGGTCCACGCATAGCTCAAATTTTCCACAACCCAATGGTATTTTCCTACAACTATCTTGATTTCCACTAGCTCTTTTCCTCTCAACTTGCCCAACCCAATGAATGGACCCCTTCACTGCTCTCAGTCCATCAAGAATCCCATTCATTTATCAGGGTCTCTCTGGTACATGTAACCAAAAATATCACTACTAGGAACTCAAGGGAACTCACTGCTAGGAAAACTACCAGTAAAACAACAATAATCACTTGTTGTTACAATGCAGCTCACACAGAAGTTCACTCTTCAGCCTTGACAACCTGGTTCTTTTTCAAGCCTCATAAATTGCTTCTTCAGTCTTCAACAACTCCAAAACTACTCTGGAATTCACCCTTCATTGTTATTACAACTCCAGTGCTCTTCTTTTCCTTGTTCTCTCCTTGCTCATAAAAAAGCATGTATGTCCAAAACTACAAGTTCTCTCCATACAAATTTCCTCTCTTTTCCCAAAGCAAGTTGACTCTCACTCTCCGCAATGTTGATTGTACTTCATCCCCATGCACCCAATAACTATGGGATGTGACTTCTCACACCCACCCTATTACATATATTGAGTGATTGGTATCTCATACACTCAAACAAATATAAGGTTGTTCCCAATGATAATAAAATTCAAGAAAGTGGGTTCAACAGAAAGGAGAACTTTTTGATAGATTTAAGGAGTTCAAGGCTCATGTTGAGAAACAATCTAGGAAGTGCATAAAACTTCTTCGCATGGATAATGGAAGAGAACATGTGAACCATCATTTTGAACAATTTTTTACTCTTTAAGGGATAGATATTCAACATGTTGTCACCTATACACCTTAGAGGAATGATGTTGTAGAGAGGAAAAATAGGTCCCTGAAAGAGACCACTTGGTGCATGATCCATGCATGCTCCCTTGCACCTAAGTATTGGGTAGAATCTATCAACTATGATGCTCACATTCAGAACATAGTTCCACATAAGGCATTTAAGGTTATTACTCCCTTTGAATCTTGGTGTGGAAGGAAACATGTTGTGCATCACTTCATAGTTTTTGTCTCCCCAGATTAGGCACACATTCTTTTGGAGAAGTGCAGGGCCTTATAACTTCAAAGTCAACCCTGCATCTTTGTTGGTTACCCCAATGGTGTCAAAGGATATCAACTATTAGATCCTGATATACATGAGCTCGTCATTGAGCGTAGTGTGAAATTTGAGGAAAGATCTTCTAGCTCATCCTCTCATCTTCCTTTCTCTACAATGGATTCAGACAGTGACTCAAAGGATTTTCCTCCATATGCATCTACTCGAATAGTTTATCATGAGGTTTCATCCTCCTCTTCATAGATTTTAGATTATGAGGATGATGATTCTCCTCCTCCATCCCCTACCATGCCTCGTTGGGATCGTCAAACACTTGAGTCTGTAGACATTGTTATTGGGGATCCTTCTAATACTCAGAAAAATTGGTCACAACATCAGGATATTCAACATCCCTACATTATCACAAATTTATATACATAGTGCTTTCATGAAGCATCAAGTATTGCTAAGTGGGATTTAGCAATGGAGGAAGAGCACAACTTGTTGATTTGGAACAAAACTTGGGATCTTGTTCCATTTCCTAAGGGAAAAAAACTAGTTCAGTGTAAGTGGATCTATCAGACCAAATTTGTAGTGGATGGATCAATTGAAAATTTCAAATCATGGCTCATGGCTAAAGGTTATTCTCAGATTCTTGGTGTTGACTACACTGAGACCCTTTGTGTTGTTTCCAAAATTAACTCCATTCACCTTATACTTTCTATTGTTTCAACTCAAGGTTCGGTTGCACATCAGATGGATGTGAAGAGTGCATTTCCTCACAGGGATATACGTGAGGAGATTTACATGGAGTAGCCACAAGGATTTGTTCACGATTCTTCATTGGTTTTCATATTGTGGAATTCTCTCTATGGTATCAAACAAGCCCCATGGGTTTGGTATGCCAAAATGGACTCCTTTCTTCTCTTAGATGGGTTCTCTAGATGCCACTAAAATATGATGTCTACATCTTGAGACATGAGGATGTTCTTATATTCTTGGATTTCTATGTTGATGACTTGATTTTCACTAGGAGCACCTCATCCATCATTGCAAGCATCAAAATTTCTTTGCATGTCAGGTTTTCTATGAATGACTTGGTTCTCTTGAACTATTTTCTGGAGATTGAGATCATTTAGTCCTCTTATGGGATCTCCCAAGTATGATATTGATATTTTGGCTTGTTTTCACATGGATGATTGTAAGCCTACACAAACTCCCTTTCTGTCTAGAGTCAAGCTTGAGGGGAAGTTTTTCACACCACTAGTTTATACCACTTTGTATCATCATCTTGTTGAAAGCCTCATCAACTTGAATCATACTT
>ML842501.1:0-15235 GCA_009831015.1 Picea engelmannii | reverse complement strand
ACCATCAACATCCACATCCCTTTCTCTATAGACATGAAGAAAATATATGGAGCTAAAAATAGATCTAATAAGTTAAAACTTCTGAAAGATGGGTCTCAACAGATAATTGTCCATATTGAATAAGCCATTCATCTAATTAAATACAACCAATGAGTCTTCAAAGCTTAGTTTTCCCATGCCTTTTTATTTTACCAACTTCAATAATAACATTGATGCCAAAATTTAAAAAAAAATATTCCTTCCCCTACCCAAAACAACTTTGAATATGATCACATGCCCTTTAATGATATATAAAACACCACCTTCATGATATATTAAATGATCACCTTGACTAGTCCCATCAAAATAGGCCCATGCTCCACTACCCAAAAAAATATCCCTTCCCCTACCCAAAACAACTTTGAATATGATCACATACCCTTTAATGATATATAAAACACCACCTTCGTGATAGATTAAATGATCACCTTGACTAGTCCCATCAAAATAGGCCCATGCTCCACTCTTATCAATCTATTCCATATTGATCTACTTATGAGCTTGACCACGAGAGTCTATTTAAAGCCACAGAGTATGGACAAGCACCATGTTGCACACATAGAGGAGGATAACCCTATTTTTGAAGATATAACCATTGCGAGCAAACCAAATGCCCCAAGTTGTGAACAAAGAGAGTGCTTTGAATTTTTTATTTGTCGGATCACTGCACCACCTATTCATTCCTTTAGAGGTAGAGTCCCCCCTCCATGCCTCCCTTAGATGATTGAGATTTTCTAATTCTTTCCACACATGTAATGTGTAAGAGAAAAGAATTAAAAAGTACTTGATGGTCTCTTCATTTTCTCTTCATAGTGAACACCAAGACCTTGTTTTCCCTCCGTTGTAGTAAGTCCCAAGTTGGAACTTTATTATTCAAATTCAACCAAATGAAAATTCAAACTTTCAAAGGAAATTTAAACCTACAAATACCTCTCTACCACCATTTTTATATCCCTGCTCCTACCTTTTCACTTAAAGGTTTATATCCAAGCTTGGGATATAAATACCTAGGGCCAAATCCCCCTCCCCCAATTAAGTCAATGTCCTTCATCCTTTATCCTCACATGGCTTGTTTTTAGAGTTATGTTATATCTCTCCCATTTAGATACATCTCTACCAACCAACCTTAACATATTAACTATTTTCCATCCTTGACTTCAAACATAAATAATTTATGGGTATACAACCTGATTGAGATAGAAGAATCTAGTCATATGGACAATATCTAGCACCCTATCAAGGGGCTTGTAATATTCCCCACAACTAGCCTAGGGGTATATGCCTATTCACACTCTCCCTCCATTCCCTTCCTTCCAAATAAGAAAATGCCCAAAAATAGGGAAGGCTATATGATCCAGATTATTTTCGGCACCAAATGAGAGCGGAGATATAATAAAGAAATGCACATAGATATTGCAGATATTCAATAATATAATAGAAATGCATCAGAGATGAAACCATAAACAAATATATACAGTAATACACGATTTATATTAATCAAATAAATGTACAGAGACTGTAAAAATACAGAGTGAAAGACTCGCTAGAATGGTGGCAACTTAACTTTGAGAAGAGATGTGACGGCTACTCGCATTCACAAGAATATGATTACAATGAGGCTCTGAAGGCCTTTTTACAATAAATAGAAATTCCAAAAACCCTAGACATCCAAAAACCTAACCCTGGGAGATGAAGCGCCAAAAGTCATGTGGGCCCCGTTTGGGTAAGTTAGTACATCAACTTCCCGGGGTCGTAATGTTTGCATACGATCTTCGTTTTAGGCGTATGATAGCTCATTGGAAAGGTATAGTTGAGGAGATTCATTTTGGGGGATAAATTATTCCTTTGGCTATCATTCGGAACCTCTATCTCAAAAAACCTTCATGTAGGCCCTCAAAATGGCCTCGGAAGTTAAAACCTACTAAATATAGTAAATTGCCAAAATTGCAAGAAAATTGTTTTGAGCCAATCAAAAAAGGTGGGTGGCCACTGAAATCCACCTGGATCAATCCTCCCTCCTTAGGAAGCAATGGTCTCCATTTCATTGAGTTCCTGGGGGAGAGGGAAAATATTTTGCTGGATCTGCATCTGGGTGAGCTGCTTGTATTGCTAGAGACGCTGCGTTTCTTAGTTTGTGGAAGTTTGTCATGAACCTGTTGAAGCTGAGGTTGTTCAAAAAGTCGAGCTACATGAGAGGAAGGTGTGCAGAAGGAATCTTTGAGCTTTGTTGCAACCTTTCCGACCTTCTTCTGTTGGATAGAAGGTGTAAGGGGCGAGGCTATAGTGGTTGCAGTGTCCTTTTGTTCCCCTTTTGAATAGATTGTGAAGAAGTTGAATTTTGCAGTATGAGATACTACGTTGCGACACTTTTTAGGTGGAACAATAGTTGGAACTACCTTTGTTATTTTGTAGAGATGACCCCCCAAAGTAACAATGACACTACGGGGTTGAGACTCATAAACAACATGGTGTCTCCACATATATGGTTGGCCCAAGAGAACATCACAGACATCCAGTGGGGAAACATCACATAATACCTCATCCTTGAAGGGTTGGATGTTGTATGACAATCGACACCATTGGATGACATGGAGATTTCATCCTTGCTGAAGCCACCCGATGTTGTATGGCTGCGGGTGTGGTGTTGTCGACAATCCCAACTATTTGACGACCTCTATTGAGATGAGGTTTTTTTGGCTTTTGCTATCAAAAATAAAATGCAGTGGGGTCCCCTTCACCCACATCTGTGAATGAAAAAGGCACCCCCCCTCTTTAGGATCTGTTGGTTCTTCTGGTTGAATTGTTGTGGTCGCGAAAACAACAGTGGGGTCTGCGAAAAATGATTTGTCCTTTACCAGTATTTTTAGAATCAGATTCTGAATCAGGGTTTGGCCCCTTGTCTTTGATCTCGGCCACTAATGAATGTTTTGAGCGACATTCATCGATGTTGTGCCAGGGGATTTTGTGGAAATCACACCATTTTCCGGTGTCCTTCTTTGTCTTCTCGTGACCCTTATTTTCCTGTGTCTTGGACTGGTTTCCAGGAGACTCTTTGTTAGGGCCATATTTGTCATACTTTGGTTGTTGCGTATTTGCAGACCCGAATTCTTGTTTGTTCTGGTGCTTAAATTTCTGCTCAATTTTAACAACATATCGATAAGCAACACCGAGTGATGAGATGCCCAGAAAATCTATTTCAATCTAGATGTATCTGTGTAGAGCCCCATGGTATTTCAGAACCAAATATCGCTCAGAGTCTTTGATACCTATCTTGGTGCGCAATGTATGGAAGGTATTGGTGAACTCCATAGCTTCTTGGCCCCTCTCTTGCCGCAATGTGGTCCATCTCATGTATTGGTCCTCATAGTTTCCAACAAGGTAATACTGTTCCTTTACCACATCCACAAAAAACTCCCAAGTGGGATCGACCCCATATATTCCAGACTCCTCTGTGGAACTTTTCTCCCATTAATTTTCCCACCAATGTTTGACATGAGGGACATATTTAAGGATTGTGAAGATGATCTTTTCTTTGTCAGAAAAATTGTGAACAGAGAAATAACCTTCTAGCAGAGTTAACCATTTTCTAGGGCTTCTGCATCTATCTGTCCTTCAAATACAGGAATATCAAAATTAACTTGTACCATGAAAGGTGAGGTGCCTCCAAAGTGGTTGCTTGATGAAGATGCACCTGATGCTATCAACAAGTGTTTAAGGATGTGGGAAAATTTTTCCATCATTTCATCTCTCTGTCGCATGAGATCTTTCTCAAGCAACAGATTGATAGGATCATCTGCTCCGTCGTTTTTCTTTTCTTCCGCCATTGAGGGTTTCTTGGGTGTGAGAGAGTGATTGTCTTCAAGAGAGACAAGCTCGATACCCAAATTTATATACTCGAACCTCATCGGGGACATGCACTGAAAAAATGATCAAGAGCAGCCTGCTCTGATACCACTGATTTAGATTATTTTCGGCACGAAATGAGAGCGAAGATATAATAAAGAAATGCACAAAGATATTCCATATATTCAATAATATAGCAGAAATGTATCAGATATGAAACCATAAACACATATATACAGTAATACATGATTTCTATTAATCAAATAAATGTACAGAAACTATAAAAATACAAAGCGAAAGACTCGCTAGAATGGTGGCAACTTATCTCTAAGAAGAGATGTGACAGCTACTCGCATTCGCAAGAAGATGATTACAATGAGGCTCTGAAGGCCTTTTTACAATAAACAGGAATGCCAAAAACCCTAGACATCCAAAAACCTAACCCTAGGAGATGAAGCGCCAAAAGTCATGTGGGCCCCATTTGGATAAGTTAGTACATCAACTTACCGGGGTCATAACTTTTGCATACGATCTTCGTTTTAGGTGTATGATAGCTTGTTGGAAAGGTATTGATGAGGAGATTAATTTTGGGGGATCAATTATTCCTTTAGTTATCATTTATAACCTCTATCTAGAAAAACCTTCATTTAGGCCCTCAAAATGGACTTGGAAGTTAAAACCTGCTAAAAATAGTAAATTGCCAAAATTGCCAGAAAGCTGTTTTGAGCCAGTAAAAAAAGGTGGGTGTCCACCGATATCCACCTAGATCACCATAACCATTGCCCTCCAAATTATGGAGGAATTTTGTTACTTTTTGGTAGGGTTCCTCGAATAAGGTTTTTTCTTGCTGATTTTAGGTGCTTTAGTTGTGGGTTTGTTTCAAATTTGCATTTTTTGACATTCTCATGGTTTTATAGCAATATAATAAAAACACATAGCGCAGCAAGAAAATGACAATATACAGAATTCAACACAAGAAGTACCAACAACTTTAGATCTGTCCTTTATTTAATTAGTAATACGATCTCCATACATGGAATCTTTAGATTTGGAATAGTATAGTGAGAATATGAAAGTTGTGGCTAAAGACAACTCCAAAAATAACACTCTAGAATAGAAGCATGGACCCTCCTAGTCCTCCAATGGTAGCTATACAAGATCAAGTTCTTTCCCTTTAGAAACTCATGCTGTTGGAAATGACTGGTGCACACTTTTATGGTTGTAACAGACCCTGATGATTACGGCCCTCTAAATATTGACCTCAAACCCTTGCAAAAATTTGTTTGAAGATAGATATGTTAATGGAAAGGTGATAAGAAAGATCTATGAATTGTATATTCACTGAATAGGGTCCAAACAATGAAAATCCTAAGGACAAGTGCGCCCTTCTTCACCTGTCACACCCAACTCTAGAAATAAATGATTAGGCTGAGAAAGGGAGACAATATCCTATAAGAAAAGATGCTCCCAGGGTAAGGATCACTCTTGCAACAAGAGAAACCCCAATCCCTCCAAGCCTTGGAAGAATTAATCCCTTCTCCCTCCAATAATGCACCCTTTCCTGCTGGAAACTTGACCAAATGAGAGATAAGATAACTATGAAGGAGAAACCCACCAATCAATGATGTAAAGTGGCACCCTGGTGATAGAGATCACTTATGACATGGACTCAACTGTAGATCTAGCTTCCCCAAATAAAATCGAACACCTTCCCCCAGTCTGGTGCACCCTACCTGCTGAAAAACCCAAAATATGTGCCCTGCTGGTCACAAACCTTCTCTGAATGGATCTAGAATAGAATAGAATGACGAGGGTGGGATATTTCACCACCTTAGCTAAGATCAAATCAGTAACATAAGAATATTTCACTCCCTTGCTGATCTCTAGGGTTTAGTAAGACAAAACCCTCAAATGCCCAAGCTCTCAAGCTCGCAAGTGCAAAAGACAAAATGATCAGAATGATGAGTGAGGCGCCCTCCTCTTTCTTTTATAGCTCTATCTTATAATTTTTAGTTGAGTTACTTTATTGAATTTTCTAAGGTTATTACTTTCTTTTCTCCTGAGTCAAATAACCATTTTTCTTCTTTATCAAAGTCACTTTAATAATATAACATCAAGTTCCTCAGTGACACTTTAACACCACCTAGCCCCTTTTACCCATGGGACTATAGTCTAGAGGGGTGACTAGACTACTAAGTCCTTTAATGGTTTTTTCAAGAAGAGGGGAACATTACAGTCTCCCCTACTAGAAATTTCTTGCCCACAAGAAATCCTGAACCTGTTTGTTGTAGCACTTGTTCACTCTCCCAAGTGGCATCTTCAATAGGGAAATTTTTCCATTTAACTAAGTATTCCTTAATGTCCCTGTTCCTTAGTTGTTTCTCCCTCGCCTCCAAAATATCCTCTGGAATTAAGATCAATTTCCCTTCTTCATCAACTGGTGGTAGCTCTTCATTAGCTACAACATGTTGTCCCAATTCCCTCTTTAGGCATCATACATGGAAAACATTTTGGATTTTCCTTACCTGTGGTACTTCTGATTCATATGCAACTGCCCCAACTTTCTTTTGCACCTTGTAAAGCCCATAAAAACGAGGTTTGATATTTTTAGTGCCATTTTTCTTAATGGATTCCTATCTGTATGGTTGTAGCCTCAAATACACCAAGTCCCCTACCTCAAAAGTGCGCTCCACTCTGTGCCTGTCAGTATATAATTTATGTTGGTTTTGAGCTCTCTGCAAATGGTCTTTGAGTTCCTTGAGAATGTCTTGACTTTCCTATATCCATCATTTATCTATAGGGGCCATGTTATCTCCAAACACAATCTCAACAAAAGTGAGTGGATCATAATTGTATAAATATTTGAAGGGAGACATACCAATAAACATGTGGTGAGTGGTGTTGTAGCAGTATTCGCCTAGATAAAGCCACTTGACCCACACTTTTTGTTGTCTAGATACATAATTATAGAGGTAACCTTCCACCCACTTGTTTACTATCTCAATTTTCCCATATGTTTGTGGATGGTAGGTAGTGTTGGGAGTTAACTCAGTACCCACTAGCCTAAACAACTCCTACCAAAATATGCTCATAAATCTATTGTTCTTGTCACTCACGATTGTTTTGGGTACCCCATGCAACCTGAAAAATTCCCTGAAAAATATGTCTGCCACCTGAGATGCGCTGAAGTCCATGGAGATGGTGAAAAAGTGAGTAAATTTATTCAAGCGATCAACTACCATAAATATTCAATCTTTCCCTTGTGCCTTGGGGAGACCTATAATGAAATTCATAGACACACTCTCCCACTTTCACTTTGGAATGGGGAGAGGTTGTAATAGACCTGTTGGGTGAGTGTGCTCATCTTTGTTTTGTTGGAAAGTGGTACACTCCTTGATGTGGTGCATGACATATCTCTTGAGGCCCTTCCAAGCAAACCTTTCCCTTATCTTCCTATAACCTTTAAGAAATCCCTGATGCCTTGCTAATGATGAGTCATGAAATGCTTGAAGCACCCTTTTTTTGAATAAGGACTCTAAAAGTATATAGATTATCCCCTTGTAATAAATGATGTCAACAATATTCTTATACCTATCATCCTGTAGTTGTCCATCCATCAACTCGCCTGCAAATTTGTTTTTAGAGTATTCCACTAATAGATGAAGACTTCCAATCAATTGATATCTCTGACATGGAGTATGTTAAGGGTCTTCTAGACGAGGAATTTGCTACCACATTGTTCTTCCCCTTGACATATTCTATGTCAAAGTTATATGTATGGACCTTTCTCACCTACTTTTGTTGTCTTTCATTAAGATCCTTCTGCTCAAGAAAGTACTTGAGACTATTGTGGTAAGTTCTAACCATAAGTGCTCATTACTTTCTTCATTGTGTCAAATGTTGATTGTTCCTCAATACTCCACTTAAATGCCCCCTTCCTAGTCAAATCAATTAGGGGTGCACAAAGTTGGGAGAATCACTTTACAAACCTCCTATAATAGTTGAAAATGCCAAGAAATCCCTTGAGTTTTGTGAGTGTTTTGGGTGGGGGACAATCAATTATGGCTTCGATCTTCTCTTGGTGAACTTGTACCCCTTTCACTCCAATAATGTGTCCCAAGTAGAGAACCTCCGTCAACCCAATTTCGCGTTTTGATTCCTTGGAATATAACCACTGCTTCTCCATGATGCTCAAGATCTCATCCACATGTTTGAGGTGATCCTCCCATGTTTTGCCGTAAATTAGAAAGTCATAAAAAATCCAAGTAGATACTTCCTCAATTGTTTTTTAAACACATGGTTCATGCATGCTTGAAAATTGGTTGGTGCATTAGTCAAGTCAAAAGGCATGACAAGGAACCCATAATGCCCATAGTGACATTTGAAGGTTGTCTAATGAATGTCTTGCTCCCTTATCCGAATTTGATGGTATCGAGAGCGCAAATTAAATTTTGTGAAGTAAACTGCACCATGTAACTCATCTATTCTAGGAATGGGGTACCTATTTTTTATATTCTTTTTATTCAGGGCTCTATAATCAATGCACATGCGCATAGTCCCATCTTTCTTCTTCAACAACAAAATCGATGATGCAAATGGGCTTGAAATCGGTCTGATATGTCCCATGACTAGTAATTCTTTGATGTCATTCTTGATCTCATCCTTGTGCTTCTTGGGGTTCCTGTAATGTGTAGTGATGACTGGTTTGGCCTCCTCTTCCAGTTCTATAAATTTTTTAAACCCCCTATTTGGTGGTTGACCTGGAGGAATAGGCTCAAAGACCCTTTTATGTCTGTGAATGATCATTTGTATGTTTTGAGGGTACTGCTTATTTTTCTCAACACTTGTTTCCATAACAAAACATTCAGCCGCATAGATCACCTCCTCACACCTAAATATTGCATGCATTTTCTTGGTTGTCACAACTCTAGGTGACTCCCTTGTTATCCCCTTAAGCGTGATTCTCTTTTGCTCTTCTTTGTTGAAGGACATTTTCATGGTTTTGTAGTTGGTGGTAATTGGCCCCAATGTGCTAAGCCACTGCACACCTAATATGATATTAGTGTCAGGAATGTCCACTACATAAAAATCTTCTGTCAAGGTGTATCTACCCAATGTCAAGCTCATCTATGGAATATACATGTCACAAGCCATAGTGCGCCCCCTACTACCTCAACCAAGAAGCCCTTAAAATCGATTGTGGGAATATGTCTCCTCTCTACCATAGCAACATCGATAAAATTATGACAAGCTCCTCCATCGACCAACATTGTTTCTCATTTTCCCTTACAACTCCATCCAAAAAGTGTTAAACTTAGGCACTCCACTCATAGATGAAATAATAACCTGTAAGATGCCAAACTCAGTTTGTTTTTATATGACCTATTGTAGGAAGGAATTGTGCTAAATATTTCAATGCACCACTTAAATTTTTATTTCAGTGTTTATATATTCTTGGCTCTGATTATGAGTTATTCAGTCAAAGAATTGACTGTTGTTGAGATGTGTAAATGTATGGCTATTGAAGGTGTCTCTTGAACAAATTATAGTGTTGTTGTAATTCATAAGATAAAGATAACAATTACATAATAGCAGTGATGGCATCAAATAAAAATTTAAAGGATGAAATCTCTGCTCTTTATTTCCTTCATGGATAGATACATCAGGTCACAACTCATAAAGGTATTCATATATTTCTCATGCAAATAATAAAAACATATTTCCTGACCTGGATAGTATAGAACAAGGTTGGTTATATATGAAAGAATCACAACAAAAATATATATAATTAATGCAGGTCGATATTACAGTTGTCAACAACGAGGAATGTAGTAACCGAGCAGCCAAGAAACAACATTGAATAACCAACTCCACAATACAGTTAAACCCAGAAATCGGTAGTGAGACACCTTTTATAATCACCCTATTCTGTAGCAAATAAAACACCCTTGATAGCATGAAAATCGACCCCATGCACATTCAGATTACACAATCCAAGTTGAGGGAGAAATGGTAGCTCCAACAAAGCACCCTTCACTCACAATCGACCTCCTCTTTTGATAGAATGACTCATAGATTGGGCATGACATCCCATGAATGTCCCATCCCCTGAACAAAGAAGATTTGACTTGAGTTTCTCCTTCCCCATAGTAGATCGACTCCCAAATACTTAAAAATACCACTCTAAAAGATATAACATGGGTTTCACAATGGTAGATGTGCCCAATAGTTGAGGAATGTGTCTAGTAAGAGGGGACTTGCCTCACACACAAAATTCCCAACTCAATCCAAAATTTTGTCCTCAACAATTCACCCCAAACTCTACAATACCAATCAACCTCTGAAATTCCCAAATTCCTTAGCAATGAAACTCACTTATTAGATCTGGATGATCTACTCAAGTATTGGCTAGGATAGATATATTTCACTATCGAAACCAATGTTCCTCAAGGGTTTTCCTCCTAAGGCCAAAAAAAAACCACGGGATCTTTCAAAATCCAATTTGATTGATATATTGAATGAATGAGGAGAATTATCTTTTCCCTTCTTTAATATTTTCCTATTGAGAAAATAATCTCGTTAATTAATTAATAAGCCACTTTTATTTTATTTACTTCATTTAATAAAGTGATTATTTCTTTTCCTTCCTTTTTCATTTAAATGACTTAGTCATAATTAATTAATATGAATTTGAACCCCATTGACATATGTCATGATGTAACTCCCTTGCACATCTCCCCACTCATCCTATGAGAATTACATAGGCTAGTGGGTTGCTTTTTCATTTCTTTTTGGTGCTAAGTAGATGGAAACATTACAGTCCTCTCTGTTCAAAATTGTCTTTCCTCAAGATATCAGATATTTGGATGGTGTAGTACATGTTCTCCTTCCCACGTGGTATCCTCAACAGGTAATTCCTTCCATTTGACCAGATATTCCCTGATGACCTTGTTTCTCAAATTTATCTCACGCACGTGTAATATCTTCTCATGAACCAACACCAATTGTCCCTCCTCATCCAGTGGAGGTAGCTCAGTAGAAATCACCACTTGTGGTACAATTTCCTTCTAAAGGTAGGAGACATCGAATACATTGTGAATTTTACTTTTCTTAGGAAACTCAAGCTCATAAGTTGTTAAGGTTTAAGCTATTATTAGGTTTCTTTTCTTTTCACTAGATAACAACAACATATATAGGATCACTAAGAAATACATAATCACAAGAGACACATCATTTATCCTGGGAAATCCTCATGGGGGAGAAAACCCAGCCAAAACTTCCTTAATATAAGTATCCAATACAATGCCAAGAGATAACTCAAACAAATACATAAATTCCTCTCCCAAGAATGTGCCTCTCTCTCTCTTCTTTCTTCTCCAACTGAAGATTCGAACTTATGCTCTGATGAACAAGTGAGTGTGTGTCCAATGAGGCACTAGACTCTTTATTTATACAATCTGGCAGGTGACTTTTCACTGACAGGGCCGACTTCTCAATCTGGGTGGTTATAACCAATTTTAATTAGTTTGGGGGGCGACTTCTCATTCTGCCTATTACAATTAGGGTTTTACCAATCCGAAAAAGGGTATTTGGTTATTTACAATACCCGACATGATCAATCCACAAAAGGGGATTGATCTAATGAATAATATATCAATAATAAATAGAATACTCTTTGCAATTACATTATTTCAACACTCCCCCTTAACAAGGGTATTCTACAACAACATCAAGTGAGAGAGAGGATAGCATCATCAACAACATCTTGGAACATTGTCTGGCATATCTATAAATCATCGGAATTTGTTCTCATTAGCAACATCGTCATTCACAATGGAATGAAATCATCATCTGCATCAATATGGATTAGTATAAAACTAATAAATCATCATTAAAACACGAGGATGGCCACATCATCACAACATGAGGCTGTCACATCATCACAGCATGAGGCTGGCACACTACACAACAATTAAGCTGAAATCACAACACATCAATTAAGTTGGAGTCTCAACACAGAAATTAAGCTGGAATCTCAACACAACAATTAAGATGGAATCTCAAGATGGAATCTCAACACAACAATTAAGATGGAATCACAACACAACAATTAAGTTGGAAGAATAGCACTAGGTTGGCATCACCACATAACAATTAAGTTGGAGGCATAGTACTAGGCTGGCATCACCACACAACAATTAAGTTGGAAGCACAAAACTAGGTTGGCATCACCACACAAAAATTAAGCTGGAAGCACAACACTAAGTTGGCATATCAACACAACACTACTCCCCCTACCGAGGGAGGTCCTTTCGAACTATACCAAGCTTATCTCGAAAGTGCTCAAACTTTACATGAGATAGAAGCTTGGTCAACACATCGACAACCTGTTCATCCATGCTAACATATTGGAGCGTTATGGCTCCTCTCTACACCATGTCACGGATGTAATGGTATCGGATATCTATGTGTTTCGACTTGCATGAAATACATAATTCTTTGTCATCTTTATGCAACTCTGGTTATCACATAGGATCGTGGATTCTTCCATCTCTAGGTCAAATAGACCAGTCAACAACTTACGAAGCCATATGGCTTCACAAATGGCAGAACACGTAGAAATGTATTCTTCTTCCGCTGTACTGAGAGAGATGCTTGATTTCTTCCTACTCTACCATGAGATCATGGTTGATCCCAAACTCAAACAACATCCTGAAGTGTTCTTCCCATTAGAGAAACTTCCAGCCCAATTTGAATCAGTGTGCCCACTCAGTGTGAAATTATGATCTCCATCATAGCTGAGACCAAAATCTAATGTACCCTTGAGATACCTCATCACATGTTTTTCAACAACTAGGTGAACATGTTTGGGTTCTACCAGAAACTGACTCAAAGTGTTCATAGAAAAAGAGATATCTGGTCTGGTGTTCATCAGATACATCAATGATCCAATGATCTATCTATATAGTGTGGCATCAATAAATTTTGATGAAGTGTCGACCAAAAGCTTCAAATTCCTTTCCATGGGTGTATTCATGGACTTTCACTCCAACATATCAAATCTCTTAAGGATTTCAATTGCATACTTCCCTTGGTTAAGGAATATTCTCTTTGGGATCTGCCATACCTCAAGGCCTAAAAAATCATGTATTAGGCCAAGGTCTTTCATCTCAAATTCTAAGGCGAGCTTATTCTTACATTCGGTGATGAGATTTTCTTCTCCAGTTAAGAATAAGTCATCCACATACAACAACAATATCACCGATTCATCATTCATAACCTTGAAGTAGAGGTTAGAATCAACTTTACTCTTGGTAAATCCCAAGCCTTTCAAAAAATTGTCTATCCTTCCATACCAAGCTCTAGGAGCTTGCTTCAACCTATACATAGCCTTCTTCAACTTGCAGACATGAGTCTCCCTGACTTCAACTTCAAATCCTTGAGGTTGTTATATATACACTTATTCTTCGATGACACCATTTAGAAAGGTTGTATTTACGTCCATATGGTGTAACTTCCACTTCATCTTAGCTGCAAGGGCTATGATGGTTCTGATTGAAGTGTATCTGGCTACCAGAGCGAATGTCTCTTCATAGTCAATGCCTTACTTTTGAGAAAAGTCGCGAGCGACAAACCTTGCTTTATAATTCTCAATACTTCCATCAACAACATGTTATATTTTGAAAATCCATTTGGAAGATACCACATCCTTGTTCTTCGGTCCGGGAACTATTTCCCATACATCATTTTTTATTATGGATCGGTATTCTTCTATCATGGCATCTTCCCATTCTTTCTTATGAATGGCTTCTTTAAAGCAGGTAGGCTCCTTCTCTAGGATATCACACATCAAAGCCATATAACTAGAGAATGGCTTATGTCTCTTCACCTGTCTCGTGGTTCCTTCGGGAACACCATACTTCTCTCCATCTTGAATAAGCTCCCTGGCCCAAGCAGGCTTTCTCTTATGGGATATCGTCATCTGAGGAGGTTCTAGAAATTCTACTAAGTCATGATCTTCTAGAATTTCCTCATTCAGGGAAGCTATGACTTCCCTCACTGGTTTTGCAACTTTGGGAACCTTCCTCATTGATTATGCAACTCTGGGAGCTACAAGTTCCTCTTCATATGCTTCTTTAAGCTGGCATCTTCTTGATTTCTTGAGTGTTGCATATTCATCAAAGGTTACATCCCTGTTGATCTCAATGTGATGGTCACCTAGTATATAAACCTTGAAGGCCTTGGAGACCTCATAGTATCCAACAAATATTCCCTTCTTTCCTAAAGGGTCCATCTTGTTTCTCTTCTCTTTCGGAATATGTACAAATACTGGGCAGCCAAATATTTTGAGATGGCTTACTTCTGATTTCTTTTCGGAGAACATCTCTTCAGCGGTCTTGAACCCAAGTGCACTATGGGATAATCAATTTTGTACATATATTGTTGTTTTTGTTGCTTCTTCCCATAAGCACATTGGAAGAGCTTGATCATGGATCATGGTCTTCATTGCTTCCATTATCGTTTTTTCCTTTCTTTTTGCCAGACCGTTTTTTTGAGGATTGTAAGGAGTGGTGAGCTCCCTCTTAATCCCAACAACTTTGCAATAGTTTACAAAATCTTTTGAGGTGTATTCTCCTCCATTATCTGACCTGAGTATCTTGATCTTTCTTTCAGAAAGATTATCTATCAAGGCTTTGAATTCCTTGAATTTACTGAACACTTCATCTTTTGATTTCAACAAGTAGACCCAACTTTTACGAGACTAATCATCAATAAAAGATACATAGTATACATACCCACTAATGGAGGATGATGGCATTGGGCCACACACATCTGAGTGAATGAGTTCTAGTACTCCTTCTACTTTAGTGTCTCTCTTTGGAAAGGGGTTCTTGATGTTCTTCCCTTGTGCACATCCATCGCACACACCTTCATGGTCAACCTTGAGTTCTGGTAAACCTATGACTGCCTTGCATACATACGGTAATGCCTTGTAGTTGATGTGTGCTAATATTCTATGCCAAAGTTCACATAGATTCTCAATGGCATGGGTCATGGTTGCTTCTGAGTGACCCTTTATTTTATACAAGCCACCTTCTTCTTTTCCAATGATGATTGCTTCTTTCATGGTTTCTCCTTTATCCCACATAAGAACTTCTCGATCTATAAAGGCAATTATGAAGCCTTTCTTTTCTAAAGATGATATGGAGAGTAGGTTCTTTGGCAAACCTAGTACATAGAGTACATCCTTCATCTTCATTGGAGTCCCTGAATTAAGCTTGTAGTTTGATTCTCCCACTCCCTTGATAGGGTATTGATAATCATCTCCAAGTGTAACTTTCTAAGAAAAATT
>ML842500.1:8070-39587 GCA_009831015.1 Picea engelmannii | reverse complement strand
AAAGGAGAAGTGGATCAACAGCCTGCATCAACCTTTCACTCACTTGTGCTTGCCACATACATTCAACCAGATGTGAGCAGCTGGAAAGTAGAGAGGGCTTTCTGTTACCAATATGGTAGGTTTTATCACCCATTTTATGACCCTGTTGGGGAGTACACAGAGTTTCATTTCCTCCATATATTGAAGTCTTCAAGATTTGTCATACCTTCAACATTGGGAAATAATCTGGAAAATGTAATTATTTTGCTTTCACAGTTTTATTATCTCTTGTTGATCAATGGTAGAGTAAGAAAGTTTTCCGTTAGGAAGTTACTTGGGTGGCTATGGTGGAAGTTTTCTTTCACCTAAGACATTGTAAAAAGTCAGTTAGTCTAGGATTGTACATAAATAAGCTCCTCTTGGAGTGTATGTGTTTGATTTCTTTTTGTAAGTAGATAGTGTACATATCAGTATGTGGTCCTCAACAGGATGTATTTGAGCTCGACTCCACAACCCAAAGGCTAGGGAACTGGAACTACACATTCTTGGTAGCTCATGGGGAGTATGCCATCCCCCGTGGAGCCAAATGTTATAACACAAAGTTTCCCAGGGTCACAGTCGAAAACCATGAGTGCAGGTAGCGGGCGGGTGCAATCTGCAGCAGTAGAGATACCTTGTGCATTTCGATTTAGCGCCATCCCTAAAAGAAGTTGGAAGGTTTCCATAGTTGGCAGGTGGATAAAAATTTGGTGAGGGGGAGAAATTAGCCATTGTGCCTATATCTCAGAGCCCGATCAGATCGACGACGACTAGTCATTTCAGCACCACAAACTACATGGGCATTAAAACCTGAAGGGTAGGCTGAAATCCAAACCGCGGTTTTGATTGGTGGCTATGTGGTGAGAAGCGGTGCATTTCCGGCCCGAAAGCGGTGTGGGTCCAAACCACTTTCGACGACCCAAAATCACGTGCTCTTACAATGCCGTATCAAGCCGTGACACGTGGCTTCCCCTTAATAGACAATTCACATCTTGATCCTGAGGAGGGTTCAACCAATGAATGAGGATTGACTTTTTGGCCACCTTCTTATTCAATGCCCAATCCATGAGAGACATTTGGTCACCCCCTAGTATTCAAGTCGCTTCTCTGATTCCGATGAAGATCCAATTAATGAAAAAAGGACTAGTAGCTGAAACCTCAGTTGAGTCCATAAATGGGAAATGTGAAAGTTGTGGTCGAAGAGACTGAACTATTATCCTGTGGTACCACGGTGGACAGTTTCATCTTGTAGGTCCATACTGACCAGAGATTGCGTCTATTAGGATAAAACATGCAGAGTTTGACAGAAGGATGCACAAACGAAAGCATTGAATGAGATAGCCATGTCACACTCCTGGCAGTTGTGCACTGAGATGATTATAAATAGATCAGTTTAATTTTTTGTAAGGGGGAGGGTTTTTCAGAGGCTGGAGAGCCGAGAGATTTTTATGAGCAGGGATTTGTATTTTAGTTTGTATGCATGAGGGCTTGGATCGTAAATATTATTTTATTGAAGATTCATTTGAATCGTTTTTATCAGAGCATCTTCTTAGTTTACACATTGTTCTGTTTCTTCTTGTCTGGATGTAATCTCTTTGATTTATGGATTCCTGAGTCGATGGAGGATCTGTTGCTATCATGCCCATCTTTCATGGTTCATCACATATTTTCTATTTTTCTTATTGTCTGGATGTAATCTCTCTAATATATGGATTCCTGAGGCGGGAAATGATCTATTGTCATCTTTCCCATATTTCATGGTTCAACAAACATTTTTTGTTTTCCTCTTGTCTAGATGTAGCATCTCTATGATCTATGGATTCCTTAGGCAGTAGAGGATCTATTGCTATCTTGCCCATTTTTCATGGTTCATCACTCAAACATTTTCTGTCTTCTTTCTCCTCATCACCACATAAATCCTTTTGTTTGATAGGCAGTTTAAATTCCTTCCTTATTCACAATAATTATGACTCCATAGCCCAATGGTCCCGAACTGATCTGCAGTTACTTATGTTATCTTTTCCTCTCCCTGCAGTATTATTGATCAACCTACTCAAACCATTTTAATCCATTTACCTTTTTGATGGGTATTGGGCTTATCCTCTTGCAGTTTGAGGGTGACTCTCAGTGCCAACACTAATGATGGCCATTGATTCTAGGCTAGGGTTGGAAATTCTAACACATTATTCATAGATTTTGAAGGAGAAATTTCAGACTTACCCATTGAATAAAGAGGTTTATAATTATCTGCGATCATAAGATTTATGGTTGAATGAGGCTTTCTTGCATCCATCTCCATATTCCCTATTTCATTTTCTCCTTTTGTGAAACATTGTTCCCTTGGGTATGATTCCTTTGGTTTGTTCCCTTCAATTGGGATCTCCTTCTAATTCATAGTAACAACCCCCCTTTTACTTTTTATCTCTTCCCTTGGTTCCTAATTGGTTCTAGAAGCTTGCAGTTCCCCCACAATGTCTAAGGTCCCTAAACTTTTCCTTCTCCACACCTTTTTTGTGAATTTGAGGACATAGTCATTGGCTAGATGACCATAGATGTAGAATATAGCATAACAAAATGGAATACCCATGTAGTCTAGGGCTTGTGTAAATTGGTGATTTCCAACCACTAGTTCTATTTCCTCTACCAAACCCTCCTTTAGGTCCACCTCAATTATAATACACGATATAGTTCTCAACATCATCTTCAAGTAGCTTTCACATGCTTCTATAAAATTCCCTAAACCATTTCTTATGAAAACATCTAGAGACTAAAATTGTAAGGGTAACCCTCATATCTTATCCCATACAATCCAAGATGAATATTTATCCATTCAATGGTTAAAATAAGGATTCTAGTGCTTTGGAGTTAGCAACTAGTCCCCCAAATCCATCTCAAGCACTTAATCTTTGATTCATTTTCCTTGGATTTGAAAATGAATGTGAGTCAACCCCTTACTAGAAGGTGAAATTCTAGGGAGTAACCTAATGGGGATCTCCATTCCATATCAATTCATTCCTCTAAGGTATTTTATGAAATTTGTTGACCATAGAAAAACCTTGTTAGGGCTTGATTCATTATTTCCATGACATGAATTAAGTTGATGTCCTCACCTACGACTAAATTAACCTTATTTTTTTCTCAACTTAACACACTTATGACTTTTCCTTCATAGGATTTCCTTAAGAGCTAAACCCCTCTTCACCACACTACCCTTAATCATGTTCTCTAGGGTTACAAACTGGTTAATTCCAAAATCTTCATTCCCTGACAATTCCTCTTTCAAGAAATACTTTCAACCGATTTCCCTTCCTTCTCCATACAACACTGGTAAATAGGGTTGAGGAACAAAAGTTCTACCAATGTGTTTATTCCTCCTTTTTAAATTGTTATACATCTTTTTTCTGAGGATGCAGAGTCCAAGCTCAAGAAAGAGTTATGAATTACTTCACTTTGTTCCAAAATCCACCTTTATTGTTGTCATAAATGTTCTAACATGAATGTCGCTATCACAACTATCGATTGGTCTTACCTCTGTGTGGAACTGAAGTGGGTTTTGGGAAAGGGTTTTCACCTAGTCATTTCCCACCCCTATGTTCCCTTTGGGTCCATCTCTATAAAATTCCCCTAAGGTAACATCAACTCTTGGACCCATTGAGAAAATGGATCGATCTTGATAAGGATCCACTAAATAATCCACAATGTCCTCTTCCATATTGAACTTAGCCCTTACCCTATTTCCTTCATCCAACATCTATAGTTTGGTGCTCTCCATTCCTAAAAATCCCTGAATTCTTATCTCGTCATACATAAATACATATATATGATGGTGATGATGATGATGATGATTGTCCATTGAAACCAAATTTGGTCTATTGGACCTTAAGAAAAAATGATAAGGAATTATTTAGTTTGTGTAAAATTTTTGTTTCTATGATAAAAATGATTGGAGAGAAGCTTTACTAAATCTCCTTGGTTTTGAAGAGTTAACAAATTATGAAAACAGGTAGGGTTACAAATATTGTGAAATTGAGATATAATGTGGACATATGAAGGGAATTCTAAGAGAAAATGTTTTTTATCCTCCACCCTCATCACAAAAATGATATATTCTTTCATCCCATCGCGTTCTAGCATTTGTCCAATGCCCATTTTCACTATGAATGTTGTTAGAGTTTGATCCTAGTTTAGTAATGTTTATTTTCTTCTTTCATCTAGCTATAGTAAAAATACACTTTCAATCTTCTAGATGGGGTTAATGATATCTTTATAGTACATTAATTTTCTCTCATTTTTTATTTTTGATTGCACCACAAATTCTCTTTAAATTTATATGGGATGGTATTTTTTATGGTATCAATATTAAGCAAAGTGACCTCTTCTACTGTCCAATGATTTAGCTAAGAAGTAGCATCTTTATCTTACCTATCTTAATCTCAATTGACTTTGACTAAAATTTGAAGCAATGTTAGCTAAGAATTAACATCTTTATGCTACCTATCTTAAGCTCATTTGACTTTGACCAAAATTTGAAGCAATGTTAAGAAGCTTTTAGCCTTTCATGTAAGTTATCTTATACTTATACATTAAGCATCTATGTTTTTTTCACGTGGAAAAAAACGTTCCACTGTTATTCTATTATGAATCAAGTGAAACTTTCTATTACATGTGGGTCATAAGTGTAATGATCTATTTGAAATCAAAATAAGACTATAGACAATTCTTTTTCTATCCCAGATTTCAACAAGAAGTAAAATATCTACAAAATACATATAGTGACAATTTCAAAAATATAAAAAAAGATACATCTATAGTGTTCCATCTTAGAAAATATAGAGTTTATCTGCATAGACAATAGATCCATTGACAAGTTCTTCATAATAGAGCCAACCAATATTTTTTTTTAAGGCCTTCTTTGATAAGATGTCAGCTTCTTTGTTGTACTGCCTATGAACATGCATAAATTTGATAGAATCAAATTGGTCCTTTAATATTCCTATCTTGCCTTTCCAGGAATTGAGATATAGTAGATTCAAATTGGACTTTGAATTTATCCAATCAATAGTAATCTTTGAATCTCCATCAACCATCATCTTTTTAATGGAAAGTCTAGTAGAGAGTAATAATAATCCCCATAAACCCAGTAGTTCAACTTTCATATTATTTCCATTTCCTCCTGCAAAATAAGCTTTGACTAGGTGATCTGGAGTGATTTTCAAGTAGATTCCAATGACACAAAAATTGTCAACAATTGCTCCATCAAAAAAACCAATTGGAGTATCATCAAAGAAGATTGGGTTTAAAATATATTCAAATCTGTCCTCATCTTCATTTTCTGTGTAATCTTTGATTGAAAGGATAATTTTAGTGACTATCATAGAGTCCTGTCTGTTCCAGTTTTCAAATAAAATTTTATTTATGAATTTCCATATTCCCCATATCACCAAAAAGGGAATATGTCTCATTTTTGGAAATTGTAAGAACCAAAGATTCAAGTTTTCCTCTATGGATGTACAATCATAACTGCAATCCATATATTTTGTGTTGTGATACAGTCCACAAAAATATGAGTTGTCGATTCTTCGTCTCTTAAACAAAAACTGCAAACCGATGGTCCAATACCTCCTCTTTTTTTATAATTCACACCAGAGAGAATGAAATCTTCAAACATAGTCACATACATAAAAGAACCTTAACTGGTATGTTAACTTTCCAAATAGCTTTGTACCACCATCTTCTTTCGTCCATAAGGTTTAAGAAAGAAATGGACTGATAAGCTAAGTTTGTTGTAACATTACCTGTCGATTTGTTCCATGACCAAACAATCTGATTGCTTGAATTTTTTAATTGAATACCACTACTCTTTAAGATTGTAAAAAATTCATCCCATTCTATTTTTATCCCACCTGTCAGTCCAAGCTAATTTGACTCATACCACCCTTGATTTGATCCAGTTTCGACAGGGATAACTGCTTGTGCTATAGAATAACTGTTTAAATTATTTAAGAACTAGATTAGTGGACCTGACAATTTAAAAGAAGAATTGCAACCAATAAAATGATCAAATCCTAAAATAACTCTATTACCATAACCAATCACCCAAGCTAGCCATATTTTGATGATAGGGAATGAATACATATAATTTTTCCATATGATAGAATCTCCCTAGAGTTTTTGATCTTCTCTTCGAAGCCATGAAATTATGTCTACACCTTTTAAGTATTTCTTGCTAAGAATTGTATTCCACAGAATTTTCCCAAATAATCCTCTCCAGCAAGACTTTGCAGCTAATGATTGAGCAAACCAAGAGATATTCTTAATGCTCCATCCTCCATAATCTTTTGGCCTGGAAATATTTTGTCATTTTGTTAGGTGGTATCCTGTGCTTTTTTTCCCTCCTTTCCAGATGAAGTTTGTAATAAGTAGCTGAATTCGGTGGAGAATGGAAGAGGGAAACTTAACAAGACTAAGACAATAAACATGAATACTCTGTAGAACAGATTTGGCTAAAGTGAGTCTGCCTCCTAAAGAAATCCAATGAAAAGTCCAGTTCCATATCCTTTTTTCGGTCTTTTGAATCCAGTGATTCATCTTATAGTTGTTTGGTTTAAGGAAAAAGGCTAAATATTTCATTACTTGATCAAGTATCACAAACTAAATATCAAATGTTGTCGAAAAACTTTGCTCCAGGCTTTGGTCTATGTTTTGAACAAGGAAACACGACTTATGGCAGTTTACAACCATCCCATAAGAAAAACATAAATTAGTTAGGATAGTTTTAAATTCTATCCAATCTTCAAGCTTACCATCTCCTAGAATGAGCATGTCATCAACCAAAAATAGATGTGTGATGAAAGTGCCAACAACTACTTTTAGGCCCTGAAACATTCCTGAATTCACAACTTGTTTCAATTGTCTACTTAGACACTCAACAACCAGAAGGAATAATAACGGGGACAAAGGGCATCCTTGACGTAATCCTCGATGGATTTTGAAGAATTCAGTTGGAACTCCATTTACTAGGACTGCCATATTGACAGATGTGATACACGCCATAATCCATTGTGAAACCATCCAATTTAATCCAATCTGAACTAGTAGCAATCTAAGAAATTGTCAGCTCACTTTATCAGAGGCCTCTTTAAATCCAACTTCAAAATAACTGTATGCAAACATTCATGTGTAATTCCAACAACATCAAAGATCAACATGTCCTTAAGAAAGCTGAATTGTTCAAAGGAAATGCAAGAGGCTAACTTATCTTTGATCTGGGAAGCTATAATTTTAGAAATTACTTTATAGACAAAATTGCATAGAGCAATAGGTCTGAAGTCATTGAAAATGTCTAGCTTGCTAACTCTTGGGATTAGAGCGAAAAAAGTAGCATTAAGTGCCCTTGGAATAAAACCTGTGCATCTAGATTCCTCAACAACATTGAGTAATTCCTCTCCCATAATGTCGAAGAAGGTTTGAAAAAGTTCATGAGTCCAACTGTTTGGACCAGGACTTTTTTCTTTTGGAATTTTGCTTACTGTTTCTTGGACTTCCTCAATCGTTACTGCTTTACCAATCTCCTCATTGTCAACATCATTGAAGAAGCGAGGAACATTCTTGAGAACATTTACTTGAAGAGCAATGTCTTCAGAGTCTAAATGCTATACTGTGCTTTAAAATGATTATATACAGTGTCCTTAATCTCTGCTTCAGTAGATTTATGATTCCCATCCTCATCGGAAATGTCCCAAATTGTGTTTTGACATCTTCTTTGTGTGGCAAATTTATGAAAAAATTTAGTATTTTTATCTCCTTTTGTGATCCAAATAGCTCCTCGAGGAGGATTCTTCAGTGGAAAGAATTGTATCCTTCCTTTGTTTGAGTGATTTCAGCAAGTCCAAATCTTCATAACCGAAGATCTGAGTAGGACAATTCTCCAAAAATCTGCCATTGAATAACAATTTTCTTCAAATGCTTTAATTTGGAGCATAAAAGATGGATCGATGAATTATTTGCCCAGCTATTCATCTCATTCCAAGTGGATCTAACCAGAGTATTGAAACCCGGATCCAAAATCCACAAGTTATTAAATTTAAACGGAGGGGCAGATTTCGGGAAGACATCTCGAATTGTAAACATATCGGATTATGATCAGAAATTGTGGAATTAATGACCCATGACCGAATGTTGCAATGGTTACCAAGGGGATTTTCATCTAAAAGAAAACGATATAATCTTTTTGATGTACCAGCGAGCCCGACTCTACCATTCCTCCAAGTTGGAGACAGAAGGGTTGGTTGAACGTCCACTAAACCCGAGTTGTGGAGGATGTTTGAAAAGTAGTGAGCAAGAGGATCAATTCGAGCCAGATTCCCCCACACCTCCCTGGCTGACAGTGTGAAATTTAGATCACCACCAACAATAAGGTTATCCTCTCTCAGCGAGCCGAAATGCTTCCCTATCTTTATAAGGAGCATAACAGTTGAGAAGTTTCACTGTATCCTTTGAATGCTTGAGTCTGCCTTCCAAGAAAATACCGAGGAAACATGTAATAATAAACAGCCTATGAATTTGTTTGATTGACGTTAAAATGAGATTATTATAATAAATGGTTCTTATTAGATTAGATTGTGAATTAGATATATATCGATCATTAAGGTGACGCAGTTAAAAAATCAGTGCCGGAGGCAAGGGAGATCGTTCTTCCGGAACATGCCTCCTGCTAAGATCGAACCAACCCAGTGCCCAGGCGACTAATGAGAGCTGACCTCCATTAGAAACCTGGTTTGGACTTAAAACATGGATCAAATCAGGAATAACAGGGTATCACTCTCCGTGAATAAGCCAGCTTCAGACCCAGATGGGCATAGAGCTCCGCAGGAATTTCATATACAAAATGTATTTAAAAACAAAGCCATATGCAATGTCGATACGATCATTGGTTGAAGTAATCAACGGCTGTCTGTTCAAATTCCAATTCCAAATATGAACAATCTCCTACAAGGCTACAAATACAAATACCCCATTGTATGCCTCCCTCCATCCCCGATATTTGATTTCACCTGGGCTTGCTCGGCAATCAATCAATCTGGTGCATTTCAATCAATTGGCGAGGGTTCGATTCTTGAGAGTGGATTAACAATGGCCCGGACGAAGCAGACGGCGCGGAAGTCGACGGGGGGTAAGGTTCCCCGAAAGCAGCTGATAACGAAGGCATCGAGAAAATCTGCGCCGGCAACGGGGGGAGTGAAGAGACCGCACAGATTCAAGCCGGGGACGGTGGCCCTCCGCGAGATCCGAAAGTTCCAGAAGACCACGGACCTGCTGATACGGAAGCTCCCCTTCCAGCGACTCGTGAGGGAGATCGCCCAGGACTTCAGGACCGATCTCCGCTTCCAGTCCTCCGCCGTCTCCGCCGTCCAGGAGGCGGCGGAGGCCTATCTCGTCTCCCTCTTCGAGGACTCCAATCTCTGCGCCATCCACGCCAAGCGCGTCACAATTATGCCCAAAGACATCCATCTCGCCCGCCGAATCAGAGGCGAGAGGGCTTGATTTATTGAATTTGAATTCATTCATTTCTCTACGTGTGCGTTTTACATTGTCAGGCACCAGTTTCGAACCTCCAGTTTTTAGCTTTTATGAGAGATGGTATTTTCTTTAGACAACAAATCTATATTCAACTTCGTTTCTCCTTGTTTCTGTGTATTTAAATTTTTTATTATTCGTTATTTTAATATTTTAAAAATTTTCATGTGTTTTTTTAAACATTTTAAATTGGAGCGTTAAATTTAAAATAGATTATTATTATTATTTATTAGAGTGTTAATGTGTTTTTTTAAACATTTTAAATTAAAATGTTTTATACATCAGTTTGGTATTTGGTTTTGTTGTAACCTTAAAAATAAATTATTATTATTATTATTATATAGATAGATATAAAAATGTGAATATTATTATTATTATTATTATTGGTTTTGTTGATTTGCTTTTAATATTATTAATAAAAAAATTTAAGTGATTAAAGATAAGAATGATGATTTTATGTATTGAAATAGTTATTGGATTTATTTATAATGTTATTATTATTGTAATAAAATTATTTATAAATGAATATTTCAAATTTATTTTGATTTATATGTTAATAAGTTATTATTTTTATTTTATTATAAATGTTTTGAAAATTAAATTTAATATTTTTATTAATTAAATTATAAATTGTTTATCATCCATTGACATGATTTATGATGAATTTTCAAATTTTGTATGATATGTATGGACTAATAAGTTATGGAGTTAGGTTTAAATACAAATGTTTTGAAAATTATATATATATATATATATATATATATATATATATATATATATATATATATATATATATATTCTTCTAAGTGTTTGGAAGAGATATTTAAGAAAATGTTAAACAAAATATATTTGGTTTATTAAAAAATATATAAAAAAATGTTTATTAAAAAACACATAAAAGTGTTTCAATTATTTGGTTTATTAAAAAATACATAAAAATATGTTTAAATTAAAAAAAAAAAAAAAAAATTTCAAACATTTCAAACCATTAGAAACAAAATATGTAGTTTTTACTCATGCATATACCATGTAAAGGTGAATATATCAATGGCACTGAGTGCAATACATATCAACAACAAAATACATAGTCAATGAGGCTTTAAATTTTGCAAGTTGATTTTGCAATTCCAATCTATTATGTATAATCTCCTAATGAGCTTATGCATGGAGCAACTAGGCCTCTTATACCTGGATGGATTAAGGGAGTTAATACAATCATTCTTTATGCATGGATTAAGGGAGTTAATTGATCCATGCATAATGGATTAAGGGAGTTAATACAATCATTCTTTATGCATGGATTAAGGGAGTTAATTGATCCATGCATAAGAGGCATAAGAGTGCAGTGTTGCCTAGTCTTAGTTAACTGATCCATGCAATTATTAGTTAACTGAGTCACATATGCGGAAGTGAGGGAAATGCATGCAACGGGTGATAAAACTGAGGTTTCCATGCATGAGTGAATTCCACTATTCCAATTGAGTGTAATTGACTCTTAACGGAAGAGGAACACCCTATTTTGTAGGGGAATATTCTCTAGAAAGAATATTATCATCTAATGAAGCGTTCTCAACATTGGACTATCAGCCTTAGGAAAATACATAGGTGAGTGTGTAATATATTCAACACCCCCCTGAACACTACTAGGGTGTAAATGATTAATGGGTTCTAACTGTTAGAATATGAAAGATGTGTGTGCTCGTTTTACCATTGGCAATACCCTTGTGACCCAACCATAGGCCGAAGCCACCCTCCAAGCACCTTAACCTTGACAGAGAATCATTCTGGAAGCAAAACCTAGGCTAGATAGCCAAACAAAGGGTAACACACTTTTCCCCAAGGATAGTGCACCAACAAGAGTTGATCAGATAGTCCAAACCCTAGCCAAGAGATAGTCCAAGCCAAACGTGATTTGCTAGCTGCAGCAACTGCAATGGCAACTCTCCTCAAACCTGCGCACAAGACTGGGCACTGCAGTGCGCACAAGACTAGGCACTGCAATTCTGAGACCGCCTGCTAGAATGAGAACTGACCTCCTGTATTTATACTAATTCTGGCTAACTGCCTGGGCTGACTTCTCATTCTGGGTATCTGTCTATTTAGTATATAATATTATTTCTGGCCGACTTCTTCTCTTGGAGGCTAATAACCTAATATAAATTATCTTCTTGAGTCGGCAAGTCTTCTAGGGTTATTAGCCAACTCATTAGGATTTCTTCTTGCTTCCTAGAGTATTCTATCCTCGTTAGGTTTACACGTGGAGGTAAATACCTCCCAAAACTACCATAACATCAACACTCCCTCCTAGCTAGGGAGGTATTACAGGTAATGGTCTTGAGCACAAAACATACCATTCACCCGGTAGCATCAACATAGTTATATAGACTAGATCATGACTAGATCATGAGCACCATCATCATCATCAGTGTCATCAGCTGCATCATCTCTCGAAACCATACTCTATTTGAGTAATCAGACATGATGCTCACTCCACAGAGTGATAAGAAGAGCCATTCTTCTAATCTAGAAGAGTAAATGCTCTGAACCATTTTTCGTTTGGAAAATCTATGTTCATCATTCATCTGGCTGCCCAATAAACCGTTGATAGTCTTCAAGGAAATCAAAACAAAAATAGAACACAACTGTGTCTATTCATAGTAGTACATAACTACAATCCAATGGTACACTACCACACCAAATAACACACAAGTACTTGATCAACAACGTATAGTCACAAACAATGGAACATATCCACCACAGTAGTATACATCTACTGTCATACAGTCTTCATAACAAATATCTGATAGCAACCTGCACAGAAACAATGTTATGATATAAACTAAATCATATGAGCCAATCTTTCACTCACATCTATGAGATTTGAAAGAATATTTTCCCTCATAGTAGAACAATGAGATATCTGGACTATTCTTCTCAAGCAAGGAAGAATAACTGCCATGTCTTCTGAACCTGGACCATTCCCCACCCTGGGCTATTCTTCCTACACTAATCAAAGTGCACCCTGGAGAAAATGTATAAACCCTAAGGAATGTCTATCCCTAATTGTTGAGCCTGGACCATTCCTCCTACACTAATCAAAGTGCACCCTAGAGAGAATGTATAAACCCTAAGGAATGATTGTCTAGACCATTTCCTCTGTTAACCACAAGAGGAAAAGACTGTCCTGCATCAACCTCCAAAACGAATCATTCCTCATCTTAACCACAATGAGAAATCGTTGTCCGGCGAGGTGAGCCAGTCTTCTTGAGTAACCCTCAAGAAGAGAGACTTCCTTAGACCACTCCCCATGTTAACCACAATGGGAAGTCGGTGTCTATGATACATCAGCAATCTGGACCATTTCCCATGTTAGCCACAATGGGAAATCGATGTTCGTCAGAAATCTCAATCCACTTTCCGAACAGGAAAGCATCTATCCAAGATGGACTATTTTTCAATCTTGAAAATGAATGTCCTCAATAATTTTTTTCAATGCTCCCTCCCAACCTGGGAGTCATATATTCCTTTTTCAATAAGGAAGTTGTCTCCACGAGCTCCAACTTGAGTACGCAAACTCTTTCATCTTGGATAGAAGATTTACCAAAATGTTTGCTTATCTGCTCATCTGTGGAGAAATGTATTGGAGAACCACTTTCTCCTTTTTGGACTTCATCACGGATAATGTAATGCTTGATTTTAAATGTACTTTAGTCTGGAACACTGATTTTCTGTGAAGGCTTCATGTAGCTCTGAACAATAGAGTATATCATTGTTGGAAAACTTGAACATATCCATGTGGCACTTCTTTTGTCATCATGAGATCTGATCTACTGAGTAATCATCTTGATGTTATAGGAAATCTTCACCACGCTTCTGCTATGCACTGGAGGTTCTCCACCAAGTTATCTTCTTCTATCTGCATACAAGGGTCTCTTTTTGGTATGCCTCAAAGTCTTGAGATTACTCTTCATACGCTCTTTATTTAATTTCTCTGGAGAACATTCTTTGCATTCATCTGATGTAGAACTCCAACTTATGGATGTTGCGGATGATATAATGTCTCATGTAGAGATAAGTCTGGTTTACTGGAACAAGTAATCATCATAGTCTTCTCCCTCCATCTAGGAGAACCTCTAGTTTTGGATCTCGCAATGCTTTCATTCATAAGTGTTCCATACACTGTTCTTCATCACGACTTTCAGTTCCTCTGCTTGATTGCTTTTATTGAGTTTATATCAGGCTGACAATCTTGTGATTCTTGATACAATGACTGGTTGTTCTGGCTTCTCTTTCTTTCTTGGAATCTTCACGTGTTTCCTTAGTTCTCGGGTCCATGGAGTTTCTTATAGATTCCATGCCCTAAAGATTCCATCATAGGATCACGGATGTGGATGGAAAACCAAGGATACTTTAAGGATTTGTACTATATTTCATGGCTGCTATCATGGATATATACTTCACCATCTTCAATGGATCATAGGATTAGCTCCCTCCTAATCCTTGCTTTATGTATAAGTGCATATAATCGGCTCCCTCCGTCTAACAGAGTCCATGCTTCCATCTGCATCCTTATTGTCTTCTGCAATATATAATTGGCTCTCTTGTCTAATAGAGTCCACGCTTTCATCTTGTTGTCTTCTACAAAACGTCATAAGTCTTTTTCCAATTTCCTCTCGATTGTTGACTTCTTTCTGTCTTTGCTTCTTCTAAGTCTCTTCATGATTGATTCGTCTTATCTTGCAATAGTTTCCACATGATTTGTATTTCATCCTTTCATGTGTATTATCTAATGATATTCATTCTTATCTTGGTGTTCTTCCATAGGTATAGTTCTTCTTGGAACACATTATCTTCCAAGAGATAGATATACAAGATATGTACAGAGATGATGCAAACAAGATATGTAGAAGAAATAAGAAGAGTTTTGTTACCTTTAGAAGAAGAAGTCTCTTCCATCCTGCTTAGTCTTCTTTGTAGGTTCCTTTTCTTCAGCAATTGATGCTTTGTGTTTCTCCTTCCTTTTCCTTAGCTCGAGACAATGATTCTTGTAGTGACCATACTTTCAACAGTTGAAGCATTGTATTTCTGAAATGTCTTTCTCTTGATTTGGCTCCCTCCTTGAACCAAACTTCCTTTTGTTCCTGAATTTCTTGAATCTTTCTATGAAGGCTTGATCATCGTACTTCTTTTGGGGTTTCTCTTTTGCACTGATCCTTGATTCTTCTTGAGCACAACAAGTCCAAAGTTCTTCAAATGTCAGATACTCCTTTCTTGTGTTCATGCTTGCGACAAATGCATCCCACGTCTTGGGAAGACAATTGAGTATTATGTTTACCAACTCCTCTGAGATGATCTCTTCAATAGCTTGTAGTTGATCTCTTAACTGAGAGATTCTCACAAAGTATGATGTTATGTTATTGTCATCATTCATCTTCATGTCACGAAGCTCATTCTTCAGACTCATTACTTGTCCAATGTTTCTGACTGAGAAGAGATTTGTTAGGGAATCATACATCTTCTTCGATGAGTCAAGATGGGAGATGTAGGGTATCAAGTGGTCTTTTAAGATTCCACTATGATACTCATAGCATTGATATCAATGTCATTTAACTTCTCCATATCTGCAACGTTCTGCGGTTCCTTCTCTTTTCCTTCAAACTCTGGCTTCACGATCTTTCCTTTTGCGATATCCAACACTTTATTCTTGGCAAGGATGAGGGCAATCCTTGTCTTCCATGCTCTGAAGTTAGAGGCTCCATCTAACTTGTTCTCTGATTTCATAGAATAAGTCATGGCTGCTTTGACTTGGTCAAACCCTAGGTTTGACCATAAATTCAAACTTCACGTCTTGGCTTGCTGAGAGTATCAGGAGATGCGCTAGGCTAAAGTGCACTGATCTATCCAGATATTAGGTGAATCCATTCACTTAAGGTGCCTCAACAAGAGGATTATGGTTTCTGCAACTTCTCCTGCTAGTAACCCTAGTGGCAGTGTCTTGGAAGCTGCTTCTGCTAGTAACCCTAGCGACAGTTCCTCAATGAGCTCAATATCCTAGTGGTTATGTTTCCTTCCAGCGTTTAGATTGAATGAAGGAGGTGTGGGCCCATAACCTATTAGAATATGAAAGATGTATGTGCTCGTTTTACCATTGACAATACCCTTGTCACCCAACCATAGGCCGAAGCCACCCTCCGAGCACCTTAACCTTGACAGAGAATCATTTCAGAAGCAAACCCTAGGCTAGATAGCCAAACAAAGGGTAGTGCACCTTTCCCCAAGGATAGCGCACAAACACGAGCTGATCAGATAGTCCAAACCCTAGCCAAGAGATAGTCCAAGCCAAATGTGATCTGCTAGCTGCAATGACAGCTCTCCTAAAACCTATGCACAAGACTGGGCACTGCAATTCTGAGACTTCCTGCCAGAATGAGAACTAGCCTCCTGTATTTATACTAATTCTGGCTAACTGCCTGGGCCGACTTCTCATTCTAGGTATCTATCTGTTCAATATATAATATTATTTCTGGACGAATTCTTCTCTTGGAGGCTAATAACCTAATATAAATTATCTTCTTGATCCGACAAGTATTCTAGGGTTATTAGCCAACTCATTAGGGTTTCTTCTTGCTTCCCAGAGTATTCTATCCTCGTTAGGTTTACACGTGGAGGTAAATACCTCCCACAGCTACCATAATATCAACACTGACAACCAAGGCCATGTTAGGTACCCATTGTACAATGCATCTAATAATGAAACATTGAAAAAGAGAGGATAGAGGGGAAACCTCATGGGAAACTCTCTCCCGCACCCCCCCACTCCCTCAAAGTACAATTCATAAGAAAAAAAATGAGAAGGAACAAAAAGAAATTGCTAAGAAATTGTGTCCTTCACTCCCCGAAGACCTCACAACTATGTAAGTTTGTGCTCATTGAAGATTTTGTTGAAGATGTAGATGTCTGCACAGATATGATGAAGTAGATGCGCTAATGAGATGCCCACACATATCCACTTTTTTGTTTTTAATGGAACATACAAATGAAGTTTGGATGAAAATTTGAAAATCATGTGGTCGTTTCCAGAAAAACGTTGAAATTTTGTTGATTTTAAAATGCTCATAACTTCACTTCCCAGACTCCGTTCCAAATGATGTTTTGTTTTTAAATTGGGTATGTTTTCGAGAGGAATTCAAATATTCAATTTGTTTCTGCAAATTCTTCTTAGAAAATGTCAAAATTGAATATAATGCACACAAGCCCCTTTTTGGCTCTTGAGATGCATGCATGGCACATGAAAAAAGTTTCCATGTGACTCCTGAGATGCATGCATGATGTCTTCCACATGAAATTCAGAAAACAAATATGAAATGGAGTAGACATTATCTACAATTAATGGAATACGAATTTGTGCAGGTACTTGTGTAGAATATTCTTCAGAATAAGAGGTTTGATCTTCTGATGGCTTCTCTTTTGGCTCTATCTTGTCAACCTTTTGCATGCAATATTCCTTATTCCCAAAAAGAACCTCTAATATGGTCCATAATTTGTTTGGAGTTGAGTCTTATGATTCATAATATACTTGATGGAAAAGTTCAGGAGAAACAAACATGTAGATACATCTTATGGGCCATATCTTGTCTATTGAGAAAGTCATTTTTCTCATCAAAGGGATCATGCTCTACTTCCATTGCCATAGTTATTTGGAATAAGCCTCTACTTCTGAGAAGAAGTAGAATCTTTGTCTTCCACTCCAAATTGTTATGAGGCGTGAGAAGTATTGCCGACGAGTAAAACATAGATTCCATTTTTCATGCTCCTTTGTTTTTTCTTCGGTACCTATAAAAGAGTGTTAGTGACAATCCTTGCTAGTGGTTTTTGGGCTCTAATACCATGTAGAATGTGGTGAGTACTTGCACAAGATATCTCTCTAGCAGAAGAACGGACACAACTTGCAAAATAGAGAAGACGAGAGAAAAATTGGAGAGAAAAGAATGAGAAAATGTATTAATCGTATTCCACACTCAAAGAGTGAATAATTTACAATAGATATAGGATACATGAGTAACTAATGAGCCATAGTAGTGATCTAAAGAGATATATACACTCACTAACAGACAATAGAGTGAAGTGCCACCTAGTCCTGGTTAATTGATCCATGCAATCATCAGTTAACTGAGTCACATGTGTGGAAGTGAGAGAGACACATGCAATTGTTGGTGATAAAATAGAGGTTGCAATGCATGAGTGACTTCCACTGGTCTAGATGAGTTTAAATGACTCTGAATTGAAGAGGAACACCCTATTTTGTAGGGAAATATTCTCTAGAGAGAATATTCTCATATAAAGAAGCGTTCTCAACATTGGACTATCAACCTTAGGAAAATAATTACCTAGGTGAGTGTGTAATATATCCAACATATTTGGCACAGGTAACCAAGGATATCTCAGTTGGGAACTCAAGGGAACTTGCCGCTAGGAAAAACTACCAGCAAACAACAACAAACACATGTTGTTACAATGCAACTTACACATGAGTTCACTATTTAGGCCTGACAACCCGTCTCTTCAATCTTCAGCTCCAAAATGATCCAACACTCCAACATTCTCTAGAATTTTCCCTCCATGGATGTTCTAGCTCCAAGATCTTTTTCTTGCTATCTACTTTCTATTCATGCACTAAAATTGATTGTGTAAAATTTTTTGTAGCTACCCATACAAATTTCCTCTCCTTTGGCTTGCTTTCTTAACTCACGCACTTCCCCAAGAGGATTGTACTCAACCCCCCATGCTCCCAATAAATATTGGATGTGACCACTCACACCCACCCTCTTACATGTATTCAATGATTGGATTTAGGAACACTCAATCAGAAATTAAAAGGTTCATATACCAATAGCAATTTTAGGAAAATGGGTTGAATTAATATACATGGGTAATTCCCCCCTTGGACCCATCTAAGACATTCTCATAGACCCTACCTTCTCTTCTGAATTAATTCAACCCCCATCTCTATCCATGTTCCATTAGCAGATGGAGTTACCTTTTATTATTAACATTCATAAATAAAATTTGCATATTACATCGTTGGACCATAGCTACATATTATATCTACATTAATCATTAATTAAATTGGGGATTATAGTGGGGATGTTACATTCTCCATCCCCTACAATTATGTGCCTTCCTCGGTGCACACTATGCCAATATACATATATGCAAATTTACATCACAATACTTAGAAAATAAAATTCCGCACTTTCACAACTCTAGTAGTAGTTCTAGCCATAATATCTTGTTCCTCTCAACTCGCTAACTCAAGGAATGTTCCATTCGTTTATCAGGGATAATCCAAGGAATGTAAAATTACTTTTTTAGGATTAACCCAAGGAAAGAACCATTCTTTTATCAGGGTCCCCAGCACAATTGGATAGGACTTCGAGATGTGGTTTTGGAACTCTAGCTACTCAAAATGGAGTCTTGCATTTTGTTTCCTTCAAAATTGTAAAACATTTGTGGGTAATCTTCCCCCATGTTTTCATCATGCTCCCATGTAGCATCTATTGATGTTTTGGTAGCTTCGGGAGGTATTAACCTCCATAGATAAACCTTTGACTAGAATAGAATATTCCGGAAGCAAGAGAAAACCTAAACAAATGTGTGAAAACCCTGGAAGACAAGTCAACTCAACAAAATAAGTAATATTGAAGTATTATATGTAGAAAATGACAGTTTGGACCTACTTGAAGAGACACTTGTTCACCTGACTAGTCTAGTATAAATAGAAGGCTCTTGAGCTCATTTGGAAACACACTCACACTCAAGAAAGTGGTGCACAAGTCTAGAGGAAGAGTGCAATTGCAACGACTACACCTGGGTACTAGTCTTCATCTGTGGTTTGGGACTTTCTTCTTGGTGCACTACCTTTGGAGAAAGGTGCGCTCTTTCTCTATCTCTCTTGGTTATCCTTTGGGTCTAGTGTTTCTTCTAGAATCATTCTATCTGTCAAAGGTTACGGTGCTCAGGGGTGGGTGTGTGCCTAAGGTTGGGCGACAATATTGTGATATTGTTTATGGTTAAACGAGCACAATATTTTAACAGGTTATGAGTCCACACCACCTTCATAGCAGTATAACCACTGGAAGGTATATCTGTGTCTCTTTTTCAAACTCCTTGTAGCACAATTGCAGTTGCAGTGCCAATTCCTTCGTTCCAGTTGCAGCACCAGTTGCAGTGTCGGTTGCAATGCCAACACCAGTTGCAGTGAAAGTTTCTATGAAGTATTGGGACTAATTTTTGGTTATCCTAGTGCGCCCTAACCCAATGCATCTCTTGGTGCCCTCAACCATGAAAAAATTCAAAGTTGAAATTTTGGGTCAAAGTCAACATTTGACTGGTCAAAGTCAAGGTTTGACTGGTCAAAGTCAAAATATTGGTCAAGGTTAAAGTCAAAGAAAATCATTACTTCGTCCATAAAATCAGAGTGGCACAACAGAAGCATGGTCTCTTGGTAGAGCATGGAAGACAAGGATTGACAACATCCTCACAAAGAACAAAGGGCAAAATTATGGAACCATAGACTGAAGAGCAGGCATCAAAGGATGAAGAGTTTGATTTTTTGGATCTTCCAAGAACATGAACATAGACTAGGAGAAACAATAAAAAGAAACTACTGTAGATCTGAATCTATGGAAAGAAAAGGGATCTTTTTCCAAGAAGAAATCATAGAGCCAGAAAGATATAAAATCTAATACATTCAAAGGAACAACACACTCTCCATGTTGGAAATGATACTTGTCTCAGAAGAAAAGAAACTCAAGCGGAACAATAGCCAAACTCTAGGTTTGAATAATAGGTTTGATATTTTTGTTATTGCTTCTTAAGTGAGTATTTCAATCTTTTAGATTTTATTAATGCTAGGAACAAATAAATCCTTAGTAGCATGTATTATTAATATAAATGCTTATTGTACTTAATTGCAATATGAACTAACATATCCTCTAGGATATATTTCTTGTTCTTGTTCTCAGGTAGGACACCTTGGTAATGCTATACTGAATTACCATGAAATTGATATGTTCTTATATAAAATGATATTATATTGGAAATACTTTTTCTCTTGTTGTTCCTATTTCGGGCAGATTATCCTACATATCCCAGGAAGGTTACCTCAGAAAGAAAGACTTGAAAGGACTCAGAGAGAGTCAGTGATTAGTAGGAAGCAATTTTTCGAGACACTTTGTAGGATGCATAGGGGCATGCAGTTGATGGAAGCGTGGTTCAAGGATTCTCTCAGTTAAAGGGAGTTGATGGAAGAATTTGAAAATAAGGATATTGTAGGCTTCATGCCACATTCTAGGCCTTTGTGCCGAGTTGTAGGCCTCATGCCAAGTTGTAGGCCTTGTGCCGAATTGTAGGCTTCATTTCGAGTTGTAGGCCTTGTTCCAAGTTGTAGTGTTTATGCCAAATTGTAGGCTAGTCTAGTGAGATGGTCTGGCATGCCGAGTTGTTTCTACACTGGTGAGACAGTCTGGTACGCTAGTGGCATAGTCGAGAACCTGTATGGTTTTGATGGTGTTGCTTGTAATATTATCTGGGTGATCATGAGATAGCCTGTGTAGCTCTGGTGATGCTACCAGTCTGCAAGACCATGTACGTATTTCCCATGCCATGTGAGATGGATGGATAATGATTATAGTAATGATGATACTCATGACATGGGTGAGAACATCATGCAGGTGTAGCCCATGACGAGGATGGTGACACACACTACAAGGTGTAGCTCTAGTGTTCTCTAGTGGGTTGTGGCCCCTAGACAACACTGACAGGTCCACATGGGTGTAGCCATGTGTGACGTAATGATGCTACCAGTAGTATGGTCTACATAACCATGACAAGAGGATCATGGCATAGAGATCAAGGCTATGAAGACCATAAGGTAACATCATGGTTAAATACCTCCCTAGCTAAGAGGAGTTGTTGATGTTTTGGTAGCTGTGAGAGGTATTAAGATCCATGGATAAACCTTTGACTATAATAGAATATTACAAAATCAAGAGAAAACCTAAACAAATGTGTCAAAACCCTGGAAGACAAGTTAGCTCAGTAGAATAAGTAATATTGACGTATTATATGCATAAAATGACAGGATGGCCTTGCTTGAAGAGACACCTATTCACCTAGCCATTCTAGTATAAATAGAAGGCGCTTGAGCTCATTTGGAAACACTCTCACACTCAAGAAAGTGGTGCGCAAGTCTAGAGGAAGAGTTCAACTGCAATGACTACAACTAGGTACTAGTCTTGGTGTTTGGGATTTTTGCTTGGTACGCTACCTTTGGAGAAATGTGCGCTCTCTCTCTCTCTCTCTCTTGGTTATCCTTTGGGTCTAGTGCTTCTTCCATAATCATTCTATTTGTCAAAGGTTATGGTGCTCGAGGGTGGATGTGTGCGTATGGTTGGGTGACAATATTGTGATATTGTCTATGGTTAAATGAGCACAATATATTAACAACATCTTCAAGACCGTAGCTATTCCATTGAGCCTTTACCATCCCTATGGCGTTGTTCCTAAGCACTTTGAATTTCTGGTACAAGATGTGTACTGGTTCCAATCAGAAATCACCTTCGTGCTCCAGCTAGATCACATTCCAATCAATTATGTGGTTAGGGTCAATCCCATGTTTCTTTAATAATGACACATGAAATACATTATGCAGTCTCATGGATGTAGGAAATGATAGCATGTATGAAATTGGCTCTATATTTTCTAAGATTTCAAAAGGTCCACAATATCTTGCTGCCAACTTTGGGCAACTCCCTAATCTTAGCAAACTTATCTTTGCTTTCACTTTTAAGAACACATGTTCACCCACTTTGAAATATCTAAACAATCTATTCTTGTCTGCATAACTTTTTTTCCTATCCTGGGCAACTTTTAAATTATGCCTGATGTTTTCCATCTTCTCTTCCATTTCCTTCAACAAATCTGGCCCAAAAAAAACTCAGTATGTTGGATTATCCCAACTCACTGGCATGATGCACTTTCTTTCATACAAATTCTTCAAATGGACTTGTTATCGCACAGCTTTTAGTTTAGGTTGAATGGCTAAAGGATAAAGGTCAAACTGGCGAAACATGAACCTTCCCCACCCAATGTCACCACAATGGGGAGGTTCTTTCTATTTAGGGAGGTTAGCCCAAGGGAGACGTCCCCAGTAACCTGGGGTTTTGAAGAGGCTGAGATATAAGGTCAGAGTTAAAGTTTCCCCTTCACAGGTTACCACCAAAATCAGAAGGTCCGACTAATCATCCAATAATGAAGTATAGTCCCAAATGAGAACACATGCCCGTAACAAAGCAACAACAGAAAAATGTATGTGCAGGTTATATACAAAGGGTTAGCACTTCATATGACCATCTGATATAATTTAAGCAATGTGAAGCAATAGATATCAATGAGATCAACGTTTTGTCAATTATCTATGGAAAGAGCATTAATTCATCAATAGCTATTAAGATGACAAAGCCAACAATGTATTCAATCAATAAATGCTTTAGATCATCACTCAATTGCTTGTAAAAGTCAAAAGGTTGTTGTGTCAGAAATAACCAACTATGACGTCAGCCTTAGTTAGGGTTAGGGTTAGTTAGTTAGGGTTTCAAGATTTAGGGTTTAAAGTGTTGTTTTGTACACTAAAGCTTCAACGTTGGAGATCAAATCAGTGCCTTAGGGTATATGGAGTAAAAAATAAGGGCACAAGGTCTCAGAAGGATGATAACTCAGAGACTAGAAGGTAGGGTTCTATGGTGCTGCAAAGGCAGGGCCCTAGAATCAAAACCCTAGGGGAAAGAGGCTCACTCCGGTGTTGCTTAAGCAAGGCCTCATGCTCTTTTCTCTTTCTCTAAATTGACTTGGAAAAACGGCTAGCTCAAAGCATAAATATAAGGGAGAAAGTGTTGCAATGACAAGGCTTTCAAACCTTAGAAAGTGAAACCCTAGGTGTAGGCAATCTAGGCCTAGGACGTCTCCTCTTTTCAACTTATGGACTTCAACGCTAGCTCAGAAGATAGAAGATAAGTGTAGCAACGGCTAGGCTCTATCTCTTTTCTTCAATGGCTAAAAAATATTTCTCAACAAGGGGACATGTAACAATAACCTAATTGTGTGCTTGTTACCTAGGGTTTTAAATCAACAATACAATAAGTAAATGTAAGAAATTATACCTACAACTATTCATTTAAGAAGTTTTGCATGAAAATTCACTTACATGTCATGAAGAAAAGCACAAGCAAACCTTAGTTGTAAACCTTCCTTGAGAGAAATGCCATAAATGCCAAGAAAAATCCTCCTTCAAAAGTTGCGCCTCACTTTAAAAACCAAAACTACCCTAGTAGGGCGCAAAAATCAGATCTCCTAAAAGAGAAGGAGTTGTGTTATGTTCAAATGAGGGAAAAACATCCTCAATATATATCATCCAATGACCTTTAATTTAAAAATTAGGTCATTAAAACAACCGACAAGGATGACTACCAAAAATCATATTTTTTTTACATTAACTGCTAAGTAAAAGACATAAATGAGCAAAAGGTGGCACGTCAAGCCCCTCTGAGGGAGACGTTGGCCCTTTTTGAGGCTAGTCCAACATCCAGAAGTCAGACGTTAGCCCTTTTAGGGCTCCTCCAAGCTGCCACACGTGCCAGTAATCACATCAAGCTGACACACGCTCAAGATGACGTCCAAGTCTCCTGGGTGACGTCATGTCCATCAAGAGGAAAACGTTCCATCTGAAGTGGGTCAACCCACCTAGGATGGGCTCAGCCAAAGTGTCCTGGGTGGAACATCCTTCTTCTTCTCGTGTGCAAAGTCTCACCATATCACTGTCCTATTTATGCCCCTGATGGGGTTCCAACAACCATATGATGGGCTCTTTAGCCCCATGGAGGTCCGAGCTAATCATCTCCCCATGTGTACCGGTCCACTGGTACCTGTCCGTCGGGCATGGTCCTGCACATCAAAAAATTCACCCTCCATGGGCTCATTAGTCCTCGGGATCATAGAAATGTCAATCATATTTCATCATTAATTTTATCAAATGCATGCATAAGACCCCTAGCATATCATCTAATAGCTCAAAGACGTTACACTGACCTACTATACAAAGCCGAAGAAAAGACAAAGTGCCATGTTGGGCCAGCATCCATAAGAAGAGGAAAGTTTCCAAAGGACATCATTCAAGCCATGTAATACGAGGTGGTATGGTCTAAGGATGTCCAAACACAGTGAAGACTAGGGGTAGGTATTATCCGTGGGTGACTTTGTAGGAGGCGAGTTGTACCTGTCATGGATGCAATTCTTTCCAAGCCTCTTATTGCCTTTATTCTTTCTTTATTTATTACTTTTTCTTTCTTTTTGCTTCAAGGTCTGACCAAAGGACACTGCCTTGGTGTGGTGACTAGAGCTGACAATTTTACCCACGAGTATTTTTGCAGAAATGATAAGGCTGGCTCGTGATGAGACCCCCTTTCCCTTGGTCATGCAACCAAGGGTCACTGCCCTGGCATGGTGACCAGATAATGGCACTGTCATACTTCTAGATACCTATGAACATAATGGGTCGGGTCGTGATGAGACCTCCCATCCTCTTGGCTAGGTCTTGTTTTATTATTTTTCTTCAGGTCCCTTTTGTTTCTTATCGAGAGGCTTTTTATTGCCTTCTTGGGGATCCCTGGGCGAGGCATCTCTAGGTTTTATTTCCTATGGATTTTATCTTTTACCAGCTGCTTTTACCTCCTTGGCCTTTAGCCCCTTCTTCCCATAGGATAAAGTGTAACCCCTCAAATAGGTCATCCTAATGTTCAGACTAGGGGAATGGGATAGATGGATGGGAGACAGGATGTAAAATGATAATATGGTGGGAGCAGATGATGGCTCTTCAAATCCCCCCTGGTGGCTAACCAAAACCTATGGATACAAGCTTTGTAGGGCATCCCGTTAATCCCTTCTACCATGGTCAAGTGGGTTAGTGTAAGATCCAAGCAGTTGTCAGCAATGTAAGGAATCTGATGCATATATCTGAAAGTTATAATGATCAAACATGACACATACCATGATACCTGGACCAATTACCTCATGGAGCAAGAGTCTTCTCCGATGCAAGTCCAAGTCGATGGTGATGGATGATGTTGTTGCTGACAGGACAAGTCTGATGAAGAAGAAGAAGGATGGGCCCTCTAGGGCCATGCTCAGGTCAATCCTGCTCTCAGTACTCCATGTCTAGGACTTGTGGGCCTCGAGACATGATCTCCTAGTTATCCCTAGAAATTGGGGATAACATATGGCTCCAACTCGGGGACATGTTCTCACCGTAGAGCGCATGAGAACCTCAACATCTTTGGCATAAACCTGTAGATCTGCTCACACTCTAATAGGGCATCAACAACAAAGGTGGGGTGGCACTGCCACCCCGCAAATATAATATATGTATATGACTGAAAAATAATCAATAATGTAAAACAAACTACTTACCTACACTTACCTTTGGCTGGATGTTTGGTGTAGTCAAATAACCAATGAAGCCAATCCAACAATGTCCCATAATACTTGCCTTTGTGCTTCATCATAAACCAAAATAGTGAAAAATCAAGCACAAAAATGTCATGAGTTAGAATATATATCATATCATCAGGAATCTCAAAGTCTAACTCATGGAGGCGGGTGGGAGGGATAAAATCTTGCCAACTCCATCTATGAGGAAAGTATTCAATCCACTTCAAGAAAAGGTCATGAAAAATGCAAGGTTCATAAAACTGACCAAAAGGGCTTGCAAACTGGTTACCTAAGACATCCTCACGCTCTGAAGTCAAGGAAGGGGTCGACAAATATCTAGCATACGAATAGCAAACTATCAAGGGAAAGTTGAAAACTGGGATAACTAACTCAAACTCGCAGTACCCAACCAACCCTGGGAGTCTAGGGTTTTCCTAGGAGGAAACTCAACATAAAAAAGGTACTTCCCAACTACACCTTTAATGGAAAAGCATGGTAAAGTAATAACAGGTGGCTGTAGTGAAAAATCATGAGAATCCTTCTTTAGGCAAACAATGCTTTTACTTCTATCAAAATCTGAGCATAGTGGCGGTTGATAGTCACCTTCATAGGGTAAATCTAAGTGCTCAGAGGAGTACTCATCAAAGTCCTCAAGGTAAGACAGAAAATCATCAGGAAAATATTGTACTGGGTCAACCTTGGGTGTTTGTGGAGATTCAGTAAAAATCTCATCTTCCTGTTGCCACTGGTCAAGAGCTTGTTGTGATAATTGTGAAGGAAATACTTGGAGATGACTCTTTATGTCATAGATGGGATCCATATCATAACTAACCACATCCCACCTATGTCTCCCAACATGTATGAACTCGTCAAAATCAGCTATGTCAGTATCAGTATCATAACATGGAGGAGTCAAAACATCCAATACTTCTGTACTCTCTGTGTCATAAGGTAAAGAACCACTAAGAACCCGAAAGGGGGAGTAATTTACCTCGCTTACTCCTTCCTGTGCAAGAGCTTCAAGTATTTGGATAGCTTCATCAGGTGGAAGATCTGCCTCTACATATTCAGTCTTGAGACATAGGGGATCTAGCTTGTCCAAGGGTTCCATTCCTTCTTCATTTTCTGAGTCATCAAAAGAATGAAAATGATTTATCTCATTCTCTTCATCTTTTGCAGGAGGGACAGGATCTTGGAGAACTTCATCAGACCGAGGAGCGATTATTGGTGCTTCATCCTCATAATTCACGTTTCTGGTTATATCTTCATTGCATTCTATTGGATTATGGGAGAGGTCTTGTTCCTCTTCAAGGGGTTGACAATGGTCTTCGTAAACCTCGTCTCTTATATCAGAGGATTCTTGGTATTGATCATGATAATCTCTCTTGAGATCTTCTACAATCTCAGTGGTGAATCCTTTGTGGTGTAAGGTTACCATGAGGTTTTGAAGGACATCTTCATACGTTTGGCAATCTGGCTTAGTAAGGTCTATAAACCTATTGATGAGGTGTATGAAAGATGATATACCCCTATCCTTGCAACAACTCTTAAAACGATTTTGTAAGTAGGATGGCAGAGTGAGTAAGAACAACTTTATAAGAGCATCCTCTCCTCCCAACTTTATCTCACTCAAATACTCCAAAAATTTTACTATGTGAGGAGTTGGGAGGCCCAAAAACACTGGAGAGTTGTCTAGCCATTTTGTATCAAAGTAATTTGGGTATCCTTGAAAACTTCTGAAATCAATACTCAGATACATTTGTTCCCAGTGTGACATGATCCCATAACTTGAAAATATCACAGAAAGTAATGTGGCACCCTAAGAAATATTAGTGGAGTCGCCAGATAGTTTTCCTGAAACTACCAAAGAAAAGGGGAATAAAGTCTAGTGGAGTCACCAGGTAAGCTTGTAAGAGAAAGGTCTTTGAGGCAAGGCTTACCAAAAGATTTGTCGTTGAGGAAGATTGACTCAGTGTTCCCCGACAACGACGCCAAAATGTTATCGCACAATTTGTAGTTTAGGTTGAATGGCTAAAAGATAAAGGTCAAACTGGCGAAACAGGAACCTTCCCCACCCAATGTCACCACAATGGGGAGGTTATTTCTATTTAGGGAGGTTAGCCCAGGGGAGACGTCCCCGGTAACCCGGGGTTTTGAAGAGGCTAAGATATAAGGTCAGAGTTAAAGTTTCCCCTTCACAGGTTACCACCAAAATCAGAAGGTCCAGCTAATCAGCTAATAATGAAGTATAGTCCCAAATGAGAACACCTTCCCGTAACAAAGCAACAACAGAAAAATGTATGTGCAGGTTATATACAAAGGGTTAGCACTTCATATGACCATCTGATATAATTTAAGCAATGTGAAGCAATGGATATCAATGAGATCAACGTTTTGTCAATTATCTATGGAAAGAGCATTAATTCATCAATAGCTATTAAGATGACAAAGCCAACAATGTATTCAATCAATACTTCAATCAATACATGCTTTATATCATCACTCAATTGCTTGTAAAAGTCAAAAGGTTGCTGCATCAAAAATAACCAACTATGACGTCAGCCTTAGTTAGGGTTAGGGTTAGTTAGTTAGGGTTTCAAGATTTAGGGTTTAAAGAGTTGTTTTGTACACTAAAGCTTCAACGTTGGAGATAAAATCAGTGCCTTAGGGTATATGGAGTCAAAAATAAGGGCACAAGGTCTCAGAAGGATGATAACTCAGAGACTAGAAGGTAGGGTTCTATGGTGATGCAAAGGCAGGGCCCTAGAATCAAAACCCTAGGGTAAAGAGGCTCACTCCGGTGTTGCTTAAGCAAGGCCTCGTGCTCTTTCCTCCTTCTCTAAATTGACTTGGCAAAATGACTAGCTCAAAGCATAAATCTAAGGGAGAAAGTGTTGCAATTACAAGGCTTTCAAACCCTAGAAGGTGAAACCCTAGGTGTAGGCAATCTAGGCCTAGGAAGCCTCCTCTTTTCAACTTATGGACTTCAACGCTAGCTCAGAAGATAGAAGATAAGTGTAGCAACGACTAGGCTCTATCTCTTTTCTTTAATGGCTAAAAAATATTTCTCAACAAGGGGACATGTAACAATAACCTATTTGTGTGCATGTTACCTAGGGTTTTAAATCAACAATGCAATAAGTAAATGTAAGAAATTATACCTACAACCATTCATTTAAGAAGTTTTTCATGAAAATTCACTTACATGTCATGAAGAAAAGCACAAGCAAACCCTAGTTGTAAACCTTCCTTGAGATAAATGCCATAAATGCCAAGAAAAATCCTCCTTCAAAAGTTGTGCCTCACTTTAAACACCAAAACTACCCTAGTAGGGTGCAAAAATCAGATCTCCTAAGAGAAGGAGTTGTGTTATGTTCAAATGAGGGAAAAACAACCTCAATATATATCATCCAATGACCTTTAATTTAAAAATTAGGTCATTAAAACAACCGACAAGGCTGACTACCAAAAATCATACTATTTTTACATTAACTGCTAAGTAAAAGACATAAATGAGCAAAAGGTGGCACGTCAAGCCCCTCTAAGGGAGACGTTGGCCCTTTTTGGGGCTACTCTAGCATCCAGAAGTAAGACGTTAGCCCTTTTAGGGCTCCCCCAAGCTGCCACACGTGCCAGTAATCACATCAAACTGCCACACGCTCAAGATGACGTCCAAGTCTCCTGGGTGACGTCATGTCCATCAAGAGGAAAACGTTCCATCTGAAGTGGGTCAACCCACCTAGGTTGGGCTCAACCAAAGTGTCCTGGGTGGAATGTCCTTCTTCTTCTCGTGTGCAAAGGCTCATCATATCACTGTCCTGTTTCTGCCCCTGATGGGGTTCCAACAACCATCTGATGGGCTCTTCATCCCCATGGAGGTCCGAGCTAATCATCTCCCCATGTGTACCGGTCCACTGGTACCTGTCCGTCTGGCATGGTCCTGCACATCAAAAACTTCACCCTCCATGGGTTCGTTAGTCCTCAGGATCATAGCAATGTCAATCATATTTCATCATTAATTTTATCAAATGCATGCATAAGACCCCTAACATATCGTCTAATATATCAAAGACATTACACTGACCTACTATACAAAGCTGAAGAAAAGACAAAGTGCCCTGTTGGGCTAGCATCCATAAGAAGAGGAAAGTTTCCAAAGGACATCATTCAAGCCATGTAATACGAGGTGGTATGGTCTAAGGATGTCCAAAGACAGTGAAGACCAGGGGTCGGTATTATCCATGGGTGCCTTTGTAGGAGGCGAGTTGTACCTGTCATGGATACAGTTCTTTCCAAGCCCCTTATTTCCTTTATTCTTTCTTTATTTATTACTTTTTCTTTCTTTTTGCTTCAAGGTCTGACCAGAGGACACTGCCTTGGCGTGGTGACCAGAGCTGACAGTGTTACCCATGAGTATTTTCGCAAAAATGATAAGGTTGGCTCGTGATGAGACCCCCTTTCCTTTGGTCATGCAACCAAGGGCCACTGCCCTGGCGTGGTGACTAGATAATGAAAATTTCATACTACTAGATACCTATGAACATAATGGGTCGGCTCGTGATGAGACCTCCCATCCTCTTGGGTAGGTCTTGTTTTATTATTTTTCTTCGTGTCCCTTTTGTTTCTTATCGAGAGGCTTTTTATTGCCTTCTCGGGGATCCCTAGGCGAGGCATCTCTAGGTTTTATTTCCTATGGCTTTTATCTTTTACCAGCTGCTTTTACCTCTTGGGCCTTTAGCCCCTTCTTCCCATAGGATAAAGTGTAACCCCTCAAATAGGTCATCCTAATGTCCGAACTAGGGGAATGGGATAGATGGATGGGAGATAGAATGTAAAATGATAATATGGTGGGAGCAGACGATGGCTCTTAAAATCCCCCCTGGTGTCTAACCAAAAACTATGGATACAAGCTTGCTAGGGCATCCCGTTAACCCCTTCAACCATGGTCAAGTGGGTTAGTGTAAGATCCAAGCAGTTGTCAGCAATGTAAGGAATCTGATGCATATATCTGAAAGTTATAATGATCAAACATGACACATACCATGATACCTGGACCAATTACCTCATGGAGCAAGAGTCTTCTCCGATGCGAATCTAAGCCAATGGTGATGGATTTTGTTTTGCTGACAGGACAAGTCTGATGAAGAAGAAGAAGGATGGGCCCTCTAGGGCCATGCTCAGGTCAATCCTTGATCCGGATTATTTTCGGCACGAAATGAGAGCGGAGATATAATAAGGAAATGCACAGAGATATCGCATATATTCAATAATATAACATAAATGTATCAGAGATGCAACCATAAACACAGATATACAGTAATAAACGATTTCTATTAATGAAAGAAATGTACAGAGACTGTAAAAATACAGAGTGAAAGACT